>BDJD01003954.1:88274-111053 GCA_002564525.1 Rosa multiflora
CAAATCTAGTTCTATATTAGGTGTGTAAACGCTTTGCTTGTTTAGTTTAATGTTTTCTTCGTTTCTTAAAGTTGCATTTTGTGATCGTTAGAGTGATGTTTGATATTGTGCTGCAGGTGCTTCTTGGGGATGTTGGAGCTGGAAAGTCTAGTCTAGTGGATAAAGGACAGTTCATTGAATTTCAGGTGCTTCTTTGCTAAAGGACAGTTCATTGAATTTCAGGTTGGTCTATGAAAAACTTTTGGGATTTTTATAACTGCTTTTTGTTCCAGGATATTGATTTTTATTGTATGATACTGTAGGTATCGACAATTGGTGTTGCCTTCTTCTTGCAAACAATGGCTGTAAATGACGCAACTGTAAAATTTGAGATTTGGGATACAGCAAGTTAAGAGAGGTACCATAGTTTGGCGCCAATGTATTATAGAGGAGCTGCTGCTGCAATAATTGTGTATGATTTAACTAACCAAGTGAGTCCATTTATCCACATTCTTTAAGTTCTAGATGTATCTAAACTTTATCTTTTGGTGATGGTGAACTTGAGGGTGAGGCATTTGATCTTTTTGAGAAAGCAGTGTAATCCTTGAGGTCTGAGGCTAGAGCTGCTACCTTCCTCACTAGGGTATTTGCATTCAAATAGGCCTCATCTATCTGTCATACTCGTTAGTGTAGATTACAGCACCAAAACCTATTTTATAGGATTAAGTTAATGAATTTGCACTACAATATGCAATTACATCAGTTAATTCTAAATCGTTGACATTTCGAATAGCTGGCCTTATGTTTTCTGTCTCGGCTTTCGTTTAATATAGTAAAAAGGATTTTAGTATTCCTCTAGTTCTGAAAAATAAAAGTTAAAACAATGAAAATATTGTAGTCTTCCCGAGCTGACAATTGTTTCTGTGTAACTAAGTATCATTTGAAATTTTTTTTTCCGTTTCATATATTGTTACTTGTATTAGCAGTGACTTTATAGTCTGCTTGTAAATTGTATCAACTGGTGGTGTTTCTCATCTATAGATTATCGTGGTGTACAATTCTCTTGGATGGAAGAGGGATGACACAGTCCGAATTCCTATGAGTACTTCCTTTTTGGTTCCAATCTTAGTGTGCTTTATGTAACGTGGTAGTACTTCTTTCCATTCATAAATTAATTAAATCTATATAAACAAAACAAAGAAGGTCCTGCAAGTTCTCAGCATTACTTATTATGCTAAGTTGCTAACCAGGATGGGGTAACATTCTGCAAAAGCAAAGTTGATAATCACTAAGGCGATTTAATATTAAAAAATGTTTTATTTATTATATTTTCTCTTTTTTTTTTTTTCTTTTTTTTTTTGGAGGGGGGGGTGGAGTATAGGGGTGTTGGTTGGTTGTGGAATGATTTTCTTATGTATTGGAATGAGTCAAGTGACATATACGAAATTGTGAGAAGAATTACCTTTCATAATGACAATGTCAAGTCTTACCGTATATACTGTTGGATATTGTTTAAGTTATTTACTTAAGATCATTGGCAGTAGGTCATCAATGAAGATGTTATTGTTCATGATTCGGAGGGAAAAGAAATTGAGTCATAGCTTCTTCCTCTAGATGATGTCCATGTGGGCTTAAGGAACTACTATGTTAAGGCATATACATTATCTTGGTGCTGAAGTGGCAGGTTCAATCTTATAATTGCTCATGATTGAACTTTGTCAATGGGGGCATACCTGGGGTGTATTTTTGAGTCTAGCAATATAAGCTTGAGGTGCTGATTTCTCTCTTTTGGTTAGGTGCTAGCTCGACCAAATCATCTGTTTACTCCTTTCAAAGTAGGGAAAAGTTGACTATTGAAGTTATTTAAGGAAATCTGAAACTCTCTTTTTCCACATATCGAAGCAAAATGATTATGTCAATAGTAGAAGCTTGGTATGTACTGCACCTAAAAGCTTCTTGATTATTATCTTATCTGATGCTTAAATTATGTTCTCCACCATTATTACCTTATGACATCTGTTTCATTAATTTTTAAGGTGGAAAAATTGGTTCAGCAGTCTTACAGCTGGATCTGGTATGTGTCATCAATCTTGTCTGTGACAACTCTTCTGGAGTTTGTATATTAATATGGATTGTTGATCATTGTGAAATCTACTCTGGATTCACCACTAGTTTACTTCAAATTGGGTAAGATATGATGCACATATTAAATCGTTGGTTTTCTAATTATGCTCAGGTTGAGGGTAAAATGAAGGTCTCTAAAACTAAAGGGGCTGAAGATGAATACATTATTTTCAAGGCAGTTGATATTTTGCAGCTTTTGTCGAGAAGTGCTCCAGCACGTTGGGTAAAAATGGCAGAGCCTTTCTTTATGTTATAACTAATTAGCTATTGTGTAAATTCAAATGATTCGATGTAAATTAGTGCTAATAAGCTGGTTAGCTATTGTTATTATTTCTTCTTTGAGGAAATATGTAAATAATATTGATAGCAGGAATAATAGATTTTGAAAATATTAATTTTGTGTTATTATTAAGTTTTCATCTTAATTTGAACTATGTTTATTGGCTTTCTGATTTCAATGCATACGCTTTTGAATTCAGGCAATACGAACACCGGATTGCAGTTGCCAACATGAGATCATCAAGATTGGGAATCAAGAAGGGGGGATTTGCAACATATTTAGGATCAGTAAGGTGAGTATTACATATTTCCTTATAGCTTCCTCTCTTTATTGGTTTTTTTTTTTTTTTTTTTTTTTTTTTTTTCTGCAGTAGGTGTCACTTGATTTATTTACCTTAACTCTTGTCTTATAAGTTTTTTAAGCATTCTCTCTAGTTAGGTGGGACTAGTTGTAGCATTGCAATGTGGTCATCAAACTTTTTTTTTTTTTAGGCAAGGTTTAGAGTTGGATAGGGTTTTCTGAAACAAGAATTATTACTTATGATATGATGAATTTTGTTGACCATTCAGAGTTTGAGCTTTAGCATCGTAACACAGGGAATAGAAGTTTTATTTGATGTTAGAAAGGGTTAGAGTTGGTTAGTGAAACTAGATTTAGTATCAATGTAAAAACAGTAAGATGAATGAGCAGCCTTTTAGTTTTAACTTGTAATGCAATAGATAAAGTTTTTGTTTGCTGTTAGAAATGATTTAGTGAAACAGGAATTTATGTAAGATAACATGAGGAATGAACGGACGAATGAGCGGATCTTGTAGTTTTAGCATTGTAATGAATAAAGCATGTGTAATGTTTATAAGATTAACAGTTGGTCTAGATTTCGTGACACTGCAGGACTAGTGATCACGAAGATAACATGAGGAATATGAGTCTGCATATCCTGCTACCTACATATAAATGAAGTTAGACCTGATCCTCTTTGTATATAAATGGAGTCCTGATCCTCTTTGTAGTGGTAGAGATGAAGCTTAATTTTCCGCATTTGTTTAATTTATAGGGTTAAATACTGTTTAGTCATTGTACTTTGTCCTACTCATCGTTTCAGTCCCTGACATTCTAATTTAATCTAAAAACTTTCTGATCTCACAATTTCCCTCTAATAGGTCCCTTCCGCGTCAAATTAGGAGTTGGTCTTGGGTGAAATGTCTAATATACCCCTCTGTTATTTCTTTTTCCTTTTTTGCCTTTTTAATTTCTTTTTTTAAGGGAATTTCAATTATCTGCACAATAGGATTGCAACATAGCTATCAATCCCCAATTTCTAGAAACACTATTCGTCCTAGTATTTTCAATACAGAGATATATATAACATGCATTTCCCAAATACAAGCGCCGCACGAAATGAATTACAAAGTGCAAAAATCAAACGGGGCCACATAGAGGAACAACTAGTAGCAAGTGAAAGCAACCAAATAAACTAGCTGAGCAATTCCTAACGATATATTTACCTTTCAATTTTAACTCTTGATGCTAAACACTGTTTGCAACAATGTGAAAATAAATATGATAGCTGCCAAAACTTGAGAAGCGATTGCCCATGGACTGCTGAAATGATTTCGCACATACATTGCTCGCCATCTTGGCCAACGACGATTGCAATACTTGTTCACTTCCCGGCAAAGTTCAAGATAATAGAAGTGGCTGACATTTGCATCATTGTAAAGGTTGTTGAAGATCTGGGTCGCATCTTCTGGATTCAACCAATTCTGAATGATTCCGTTTTTGCAGAGTATATCCATATCTTTTGAAGTGTTGATGAGAAGATCTAAAAACATGGCATAAGAAGTGATCTTAGGATGGCACCAATGGTAACACTGCTCATAGCTAACCAAGCTTCGGAAGAAAGCTTTTGTCGGTTCGACAATAACCAAAGGTGGTATTTCAAGTACCCCATTACTGAATTTGATATCCAATAAGCCATTCGATGTACTACCCTTCTTGAATTTAACACCAGCTTCCATCAGACTCGAGGCACTCGGAATTAGCTCCCATGTATCAAGCACGCCTCCATCTGGAATAGTTGACCAAACTAATGAGTTTCTTAACAGCTCAAGTACGTGCTTGCTTTGATCTAAAGTGCTGGGCATGAAACTATTTTCCGTTTGTAGATCTAACCCTCCTGTTCCCAAGAAACTAAAGAAGAATAAGGTTACTCGAGTCAGGGGACTTGCACCAGTACGAGTTGTGCTGCTAAACAATCGATCGAGAACCATCCAAGGTATTTGGTTTTCTAGTAATAACAAGTCAGTTCCTAATACCTCACGTAAGAAAGGCCTACCATATACTGGGTCAGCCTCATAAATAGGTGAATCACCTAGCTTTTTACGGAATAGCTCGATGATAAAGCAACCATCAACCAACAACAGTTTTACAAACTTTGCTTTATTGAATTTCACTGGCACAGCGTAGTATTGGCGGGCTTGTTCCTCAAGACTTGCAATCTCTTCGACTAAGTCCTTCACAATCATGTCATTCCATTGTGAGACTCGAGCAATGAGGTCTCGTGTATACGTCAGTTTAATTTGCTCTGCCTCCTGCAAGTCTGGTTTGCCATGGTGCACTGGCCCAATGGCGAATGCCGTGGGTAAATAAGATTTTTCATTATCTTTCAAGAGTAATTTTGGGGTTGCAAAGATGCAACATTTGGTCGACAGTAAAGAATTTTCAGGCACAATGCTGCTCATGGAAGATATCAAATCACTTGCTATAGTTGCAATGTCATCTCCTCCAAAACTCTCCATGATATTGTTCCCGGTGTCTGCTAGCTTTTTCTTCAATTCTTGATCTTTCCTCTCCTTAATTGCCATGAGATTATCCACAATCTCTCTGTCCTTAAAAGAAAGATCGACAAACAGTATTTAGAGCTGGCCATGCCAAATTGGCAATATTAAAGTATGCAATTAGTTTCTATTCTAGAACTTTTAGAGCTAAAATCATTTTATCTCCATAAACTTTACAATTAAAATTATTTATGCCCCCAGCTTCTAGTTTAATTACTTGTGCCCTCATATTTCTGATTTAATCGATCATAGCCAATCCTTAACTAATCTATCAACTGCTTCATAATTAAAGTGTTTTCCACTCAAACTAGCTAATTTTTAGCCTTGGAACATGCAAGAAACACACAATTTACGTAGTCAAGACAAAAAAATTAATCTTGAGTGGATTCACCTTTATGGACAAATTAATGAATTATTCAACTAGTAGTTATGATTGATTATATCGGAAAGTATACGGGCATATAATCAATTAGAAGTTTAGAAGCACAAATAATTTTAGACGTAAAACTCAAAGAGGTAAATGAATTTAACTCTGAATTTTTTTTCATTTTTTGAAAGGCTCTAATTTTTATAAGAATTGACGCAAAACATCAAAAGGGTGCTTTGAATTTGCTTAATCAATTGGCAAAGGATACTGAACCAAGAAACTGAATGATCAAAATATTTGATTACCTTTTATTCAAATTCCAGAGTAAATAAGGCCAAAAATCTAAAACACAACTTAATTTTTATACGCAACACAACCATTTATCGATAATTAAAACGAAGATACTATCTTTAAATGAGCACAAGATATATAAAAATAATCTCAGGATTTATCAAAAACGATCGCAAAGAGGCTTAGCAGACGGTAATATGTCATGCATAAACGGCAAATTAAGTCAAGTCAAGCAGAAATTATATGTAAGAGCTACCAAGAAAATGGAATTATCCATGTTGTAATACGAGATGCAAGCAATTCAGTTACCAAGTATTTGAATCGCAACAAGGGTTCTCAAGCAGTTTCTCCCAAGTTGTTTGCTTTCTGGCTATTGGGCAGGGACGATGTTTTCTTGCAACAACATTACTACTACTAATATACGAAAGGTAAACTCCACTGTTACTACTTACTACTGTTCATCAAGGGCAGGAGAAGACTTCTTCCTCCCTGCTTTTCTGTTATATTTCAGCAGTGACTGCTGTCTCAGATGATGTCCTCTGGGCATATGCGTCTTTTGACAACGGTTGCCGTTTCCTTTGTAATTGTAATTTCAGCTTCAATTCGTAGTGGTGTTCGGCACGGTTTCGGTTGGTTGCGTCTTCGTTTTTTTTTTGGCTCCGCTGACTTTTCCTCAAGATAGAGACCTCCATTGACTTCCAGAATTCCAGATTTCTGCTTATCTAAATCTGTAGATAGAGAGAGACGATTCAGAGAGCATCTAACTCTACGGATACAGAAATCGATCTACAGAGAGATAGAGAGATCGGGTGTCATAGAGAGCGATTCAGAGAGAGATCAAAGAGAGATCGGGTGTGTGGTTTTTGCTTTGTAGGAGGAGAGAGAGAGAGAGAGAGAGAGAGAGAGATGGCTTATATCGAACGATCGAAGGTTTGTAGATTATTTTGTTTTGGTGAGTTAGTTTTCTGGCTTTTCAAAGATGTGCACTGTGCTTATGTTGATCTTTTTGTTTTATGTCATATGCAGGGGATTGATAATCTTCAGTCTGTTGTGTTGGCGGGTTTTAGGAGAGCGAGGAGTGCAGGTTTCAAACTTTTCTATGGTTTGTTAGTTGTCGTTGTGGTTGATATTGGGTGTTTTTGGTGTTGGATTAATATGGGTTTTTATGTTTTGGGGGGTTTTCTTTGTCCTTCGATTTGGAATCTGATGGGGACACAGTGATAATTGAAAGGCGGAATTTAGAATTCAAACTTGATTGATTGATTGCCTCCCAAAGGCTGACAGATACAAGATATTGAGTCCACTCAATCCATGACAAAAGGAGAAGTGGACGTGTGTCACGCAGGTCCACAAAAGCTCTTGTAACTAATGAGACTAGTCTTAGGCGTAGAGATTGATACTAAACATGATTAATAGGGTGCTTAACAGGGATGATTCTAACAAGTCCCTCCCCCTTAAGCCGCAAGCCGTCCCCGGTTGCCAAACTCCGGAAAGCGAGCCATGATGGAGTGGGCTTCTTCCCAGGTGGCGTCTTCAGTAGGAAGCCCAGCCCATTTGATGAGCCACTGAGTGATGGGCCTTTTTTTCTTGTGGATGACAGCCATGTCCAACACCGACTCAGGAGTCCAAATAACCTCACCTTGCTGGTCAAAGTGGGGTAGAGTTTGTGACAAGGGAACAACATCTCCGACGCGCCTTTTCAACAATGAAACGTGGAAGACAGGGTGTATCCGGGAAGAAGGAGGCAGCTCCAAACGATAAGCCACTGTGCCTATACGTTCCAAAATCTTAAAGGGCTTATAGAAGCGGGGTGAAAGCTTATGAGAAGGGCACTTGACCACCGATCGCTGTCAGTAGGGGTGAAGCTTCAGAAATACCCATGTACCCACATCGAATTCTCTCTCTGTTCTCTGCTTATCAGCTTGTTGTTTCATGCGATTTTAGGCGAGATGCATGTGTTGTTTGAGAGATTAGAGAAGAGAGTCACGATTGCGGAGAGCCAGGTCCACGGCGTGGACTGATGTAGAGCCCAAAAGGTACTGCGTAACCGCAGACGGTGGAGCACCATAGAGTGCCTGAAAAGGCGGCATCTTGATGGTTGAGTGAAAGGTGGTGCTATACCACCATTCGGCCCAATGGAGGAGGCCAAACCAAGAAGATGGCTTATCAGCCACAAAGCAACGAAGGTAATGCTCCAAGGACCTGTTGACTACCTCGGTTTGCCCGTCGGATTGCTGCTGATAGGCGGAGCTCCGGAACAGCTGGGTGCCCTGCAATTTGTAGAAGGCTCTCCAGAATTGACTGAGAAAAATGGGGTCTCGATCCGAAACGATCGATTTGGGCATGCCGTGGAGACGGAATAACCCCTTCATGAAGACTTCCGCGATCTGGGTGGCCGCATATGGGTGAGAGACAGCTATGAAATGCCCATATTTGGAGAGGCGATCGACCACCACAAAGATGGCATTCTTCCCTTGAGACAGTGGCAACCCGTCTATAAAATCCATGGAAATGTCCAACCACACGTCTTCCGGAATTGGCAGCGGCTGTAGGAGTCCAGGTGGGTTGATGGATTCATAGTTCTGGCGCTTGATAGGAGCATTTTAATGCGACGTTTTGAATGTTATTTCCTCATATTTACTTAGTTATTTCCTTAAATGAATCCTTTTTGTTTTGGAAAGTTTCTATTTTTAGTAATAGTTTCTATTTTCAGGTCCTTAGAGCAAATAAGCTGAAATGAGCTCAAAAAGAGAAAGAAAAGCTAGAGAACATTGGAGGGAGCTGAGATAAGGCACAAGGGCTGCATAAATGAGCTTAAACGAAGAAATGAAGTTTTCCTGGTCCAGCCAGGGAATCTTGTTTCAACCGGGAAATCCTGTTCAAAAGAGGAAACTTTGTCAAGCAAGACTCCTGAGCTAATTAGGAAGTATGATCGGAAAAATGAAGAAAAATTGCGTTGGGAGAAGATTCCTGGAGGCACTAGGAGACCTCATGGCTTGAAGATGACACATGGAGGCCCAAGAATCTTCTAGATTAATTATGGATTTCGGCAAAAAGTTGAAAAGCCCAAGTGATTTTGGGTTGTTGGACGTAAGGAAGATATTTTTGGGAATTAAATCTGATTTTGCCATGAGAAATCATGAAGATAATGTGAAAAATCAAGAAGAAATCAAGGAAAAACATTGGAGATATTTTAGGGAGAGTTTCAAGGGATTGTGCAACAAGAAAAAGCTTAAAACAAGTCCAGAGTCGTTCCTAAATCCCCTCAATATATTTTGGACGAAAATAAGGAATAAAATCTGCATTTTGTCATGAAAATCAAAAGAAAATCAAGGGGGAGACGTTAAAGATAAGGCCATGGAGAGTTTTAAGGGAGAAAATGTTCAAAATGTGTCCAAATTCATTGTCTTGGTTCATTCCTTGATATTTGACCGAAAATGAAGAAGAAAATCATATTAAATCCATATATATTTCGGCAACAATATATTAGGGACTTATTTTGAAGGCTTTTGATTGGTTGGGTGACACAACAAAGCTGACATGGCGCTACGTGATTGGTGGAAGCTGTGTGGAATTATTAAATAAATATTTGGGAAAATAAAAGAAAATTCATGAAGCTTGGAGACCAAGTTCACATCCCCTATATATAATCCCCCTAGCTTGACGTTTTAGACCATTCTCTCATTCAGAAAATACTTCCATAACATCAGAAAGCTCTCTCCCTCTCTCCATTCTCTAGTTGCAAGTTCTGCGTTTTCAAGCAAGGAGAGGAAGAAGAAGAAGGAGCCTTGAAGACATAGCCTCCATCATCCACCTTGAAGACTTCTTCCAAGATTCATGTGATGACCTGGATTTTTGTTATGTAATTTTGGTAATTAATAATGGACCTGTTGTACGGATATTTGGTATTGTGCTTTATTTTTAAGTTGTACGTGAGATGGAATGATTTTCGTACGTATAATTTTTCGAATTTCACAGTTTAGGGGGTCGTGTGAAGTTTGACTTTTTATACGTTGGGATTCTCGGAAAACTTTCTTCACGAAAGTTGTAGAGCATGTCGATACGAGTTTGTGAACATGCGGAACGCGTCAATCGGAATTCGTATGTGAAAGTTATGAGCATTTGAAAGTTTGGGAAAGTTCTATAAATAGGAGTTTCCATTTTCGGAAACTTACTATTTACATTTCACATTTACCATTCCGGAAATATCAGAAACGCTCTGTTCTCTCTCTTAGCCCGCGACTGACCCGACCCAAACCCGGCGACCCGACTAGGCTTTTCCGACGAACTGCGGCTGTCTCCGGCGACGAAACTTTCCAGATAGGATCGTCTCCTCCGTCTGGTCGTCCCTCTGGTGTCCTCTAGCGGCGATTCTCCTCCATGGCGGCACTACAAGGCGGCGCAGTTAAGTGTTTTCGGACCCGATCGGTTCTACTATCTCCGACGTTGGCGGGGCTTCAAGTTGAGCTTGGGGAGCTCAGAGCAGCCTCCTTGATCGATCCTTGGTGGTTGTTTGAATCGATTCACGTAAAACTTGGTTCAACTCAGTTTGGATTACTGTTCACGGCTTGTGAGGTAGTTTTCGACCATTTATGCTTGTTTTCTTACTTCGAGCTAGTTATGAAAGTTCACAAGCATGCTTAGATGAAGAACTTTGATGTTGGGAGTTTTGTGAAATATTGAGTTTTGGCAGGCGGCGGTGCGCCATTGCCTGTGGCGGCTTTCCGGCGGTGTTCCGGCCATGTATGGGGCTGTTTCTGGTATTATATATTTTCTACTCGTCAATACGAGCGTTTTGATATATAATACGCATATTTTGAAGTTCGTATGAAATTGTTATGATTTTTACGATTTCATACCGGTTGATTTATTCGATCCGTGAGGATTTGAGCGTCCAATCGACTTGTGGTTTGGTCATATCGATCGTGGACGTAATCCGGAGACTTTGGGAGGTTTCCGATGTGGTTTTGCCTTGATTGGCTCCACTTTGGGAGATTTTAGTTCAAAACAGGGGTTTCGGACTTAAATCGGTTGTGAATTGTTACTGAGTGGAAACCGTATGTGATTAGGTACTTGACGAAGTATTTTGGACGGTTGTTTTGGGGATTGGCTGTTTTGTTCTTGGTTGAAGACGCAATGGGAGTTTCGAGGTGAGTAATCTCACAAGGTTCATTAATGAACGGAATACCTTTATTTTGAGAGTTATTTAGTAACTGCAAACTATAGTTGGTATTAGTAGGCATTCCTGAGCGGATGACTACATATAGATATATATTTACGTGAAATATATATGTTTTGGTGGGTTGTGGATTGAGGAAAACAATATCCATGAAATGATGCTTTTTATTGTTTTGTGACTTTTCAGAAAACAATGATTTTGGAAATGTTGATTTCGATTGTTTTCGAAAGTGTTGAGATTTGTGTATGAAAACAATATGCATGAAATGATGCTTTTTATTCTTTTGTGGCTTTTCGGAAAACAATGATTATGGAAATGTTGATTTCGATTGTTTTCGAAAGCGTTGAGATTTGTGTAATGATTTTTAGTCCAGTGCGACTGCTTAATGATTTGCTCCAAGGGACTGTGCGGCCCGAGGAACGAAGGTCTATGACCTTGGGCAGAAAATCAGGTAATCACGTCTTTGGCCGGACGAGTGGTTACGTTTCAGTTAGAGCTTTAGTCTGTCTGCCAATAGGTAATTCATGGGGTAACGAAAATTGGTTACTGATAACTCATGACATTACTTGTTTTTAGGGAACAGGATGTGAGTTGCTCCCTTATTAACGGTTTTTAAGGGGGCAAGGTGCAAGTTGTTTTCCTTATTAACGATTTGGTACGATTTGGTACGATATGGTACGATTTGGTATGATTGATAGAAATCAAGGTATGAGTTTCTTTCTATGTTATATTGATAGAATTCAAGTGTGAGTTGCTTTCTATGGTACGATTTGGTACGATTGATAGAAATCAAAAAGTGAGTTGTTTTCTATGTTTCGATTTAAAATAAACTAAGGTTTAAGTTGCTTTCTTTTATTTCGATTTTGAAGGAAATTAAAGTGTGAGTTGGTCTCCTTTATTTCGTGCTTTAAGATAATAAAATGTGATTGGTTTCTCAATCGAAACGTGCGGGGTTCATCCTGTGATTTTGGTGTGAGTTGTTTTGAGTTACTCAAACGGGCTTGCAAAAGCTTACCGGATTTGTTGTATGATAACCCAGTGCACCATTCAAACAGTGTAGGGGTTAATCCTGCAGGTCAGGATAATCGTGGCTGAAGTTGGGGTTGCATACTTGCAGCTAAACAGTAGGAAGCAAATTTTGTGACTTTACCGTTATTTGGACTTCCGTTGTAGTAAGCTCTGAGGCGCAATTACGTTTTATTTTGTTGTTGACAATTTAATTTGTAAGCTTATATAATATATGACTCTGTAGAGCGGGTCAATATTGACATAGTGGGTTCAGTGCATCAATATGTGGGTAGTTTAAGGGGAAAAAGTTTCCAGGTATTTGATATTGATGACTGAACGATCACGCATGTATAATTATGGGATTGTATATCGATTTTTAATTGTGTTAAAAATCAGAGGCGTGACAATTCAAGAGTCCAACGTTCAAGCTCTCCATCTCCATCTCCACTCACGGTGTAATTCGATCTTTTTCCTTGTAACCCTTTGGTTTTCCTTATTTGAATTCGTAGGAGCTTGTTTCTAGTTAACAATAACGTTTAGGGCAAAGTTTAAGCCCAATTTCTATGTTTAAATAAAGTTTTTGAATTCCATAATTGTGATTCTAAGTTGCTTATGTGAGTTTGTTCGATTGAATTTGCTTGATAGAAAACTTTTATATGTTTATCTTATATGGGTCGACACTTATAAGATTTGCATGTAATTGGTGCTAGATTTAGGTAAACAATTCACCTAATAGTTTTGTGAACCTATTTCAAAAGTAGTAAATGCTTTGGACAAATGTCGAATTCAATTGAAGAGGATTGCAAATAGATGAACTTATTCATACTAGGTTGTGCACTTAAGTTGATAACCTTTCTCTATGCTTATTGCGTTGGACATGTATTGATTAGTTAGCTTTCTAGACTTTGATTGCATGTTTAATAGGATTGATCTAGGTGCTTTCATTTAGATTAATTAATTAAGGAAAGTAAAATATGGGAAATCATTTGCTTCGAATGTTTCACTTGATCAACTTCTTTCTCATGACTTAGATGATCAATTATAGGGTTTGAATTGAGTTTAATCATATGGAATTGGTTTTGATCTTTGTTTCTTCCGTTTCATTCTTGTACATGTGTTTTTATATTTTCTTTATTTTGTTTAGTTTAATTTTCGAAACCCTAATGTTAAAACTCCGCTTATTTTATTATTTTGTGTATATCTTTTATTTTATTTTTGTAAATATTATACCTTGTATTTATTTTAATTATTTACTTGTTTTACAGTGACAGATGTACCTTCAATCACCGATTAGAACGATCCTTATTTACCATATACCAACGATGACATTTTCAGGGTTAAATTGCGCGCTTGTTGTCAATTTTTGGCGCCGTTGCCGGGGATTGAAAAATCACTTATTAAATTGTTTTATTGTATAATTGTATATAAACAGTTTGAAACTTAGTTTAAATTAACTAGGATGTTTTTTTTTATATTGTTGAATACGAGTTTTAATTGTAAGTTGTAATTTGAATGGAATAGGTGAAGTCTCTTTTGTTAATATTGGCCTAAACCCCTTATTGGTGCCTAGTTCAGGTCCCTTAAGGTTGATGGCGGCCTTTATTAACACTTGTTGAACTTTCTTCATACTTATGAACTTTTTCATCTTAGAAAGTATAGCCTATGTGGGATGGTGTTTAGGAATAGGACAACGTTCATGACGAGTTTTTGAATCCAGAAGTGCTTGCAAATGGGCTTAAACCACTATGTGGGAGTAACTCATGCCAAAATGGATTTTTTCCTCTCATGTTCGTCCTCCCCCACTTGGCCATTTCAGTAAGGTTGCCCAAAGAATGTGAAGGGGAGTTTGTGTCTAAACGACTATACTTGGGCCGCATGTCCACTTGATTTACCGCTTGGAATTAGATTTGATATCAATAATATTTATAACAAACCAAAATGTTGTGATACACTAAGGTAAAAAAAAAAAAAAAAACGAACTATGTACTTAACTTGTGTCTTTTATACAATATACTTGTAGTTTGCACTACTAGAATAATGTCATTAGACATCACCAATATTAAATCGGTTAGGATTGCACCTGATCTTAAAAAACATGCTAACATTAGTTTGTGAAATAACCGATTTCTATTGTTATTATGGACATCAGTCACCAAATTAACCGATGTGAAAAGTTTCGTTCGAAAAATTTAAAAAAAAAACGGAGGGACTAAGTTGAAAATTTCAGAAACGCGGGGGTACCAAAATATTCATTTCCCCCAACACTTACTCTTTTTTCACTTTGTCTAAAACTTACAAACCATAATTACTAACTCTCACTTTGACTCCAGCGCGCCTCCTTCTTCGCGTCGACCTCGTTCTCCAACCTGACTCGCCCGGAGCTCGTTCTCAGACCTGAGCGGCCTCGAGCTCGTTCTCCGACCACCACCAGTGTAGGTCCTCTCTCTCTCTTCTCCCCACCACCAATACTGATTTTCTGTCCGACATTTCATCGTCTTTTTCTTCTAGAGAGAGAGAGAGAGAGAGAGAGAGAGAGAGAGAGTCAGTTGGGAGTGGAGAAAGTAGAGGCGTCGTTGGATTCGCTGATGGCTGGGTTCAACAGTCAGAAGCTCCAAGATACCGTTATTGCGCGAAATAGTAAGACCTAACCTGATTACCCAACCTTAAATTTATGATTTTGTCTCCAATAACAAGCATAGTATCCACTAAAGCTCTGAAATTGAACGATTCAGTGTACCCAGCTAGCAGCGTCACCGATTTGTCGGCCACCGACGCCGCCGTGAAGGACATGGAGCTTTAGGTCCAGGCCATCAAGGATCGGGTTCGTGACGAAACCCATAGCCATCCCCAAAGCAAAAGTAGTTCCCTATCTCTCTCTCTCTAGGTTTTGCTCTTCACCGCCACCACCAGCTTCTGTAAGTTGGGAGGTTCCTTAGAACCATTGCGTGCACCGAGACACAACTCTGGGCTGGTCAGGAGGGTGGAGTCAGGGTCTGGAATCTTAAGGATGTATTTGAACCTGGGTGCGGTCTCGGAGGTAGGGTCCTGAGGGGTGATGAGGGTGCAGCGCCTTACTATGAATCTGCAAGCACCTCTCCTGCCATGTTTTTGATGGTTGATGTTGGGAATAAGTTGATTTGGAACGGGCATAAGGATGGCAAGATTAGGTCTTGGAAGATGGATCAGCCTTTGGATGCTTCTACTCCTTTTAAGGAAGGGCTTTCCTGGCAGGCGCACCGTGCTCCTGTTCTTGCCATGGTTATGACTTCTTATGGTAAACTAGCTCATCGCAGCCAGTATCTTTCTGGTGTCCTGTCGAGTTCCTTTCGTTTATGAGATTGTATGTTGATTTGATGTAAATTATGAATACAGCAAGCAGCCTTATTGCTATACTTTACTCCCGACCAGAATTTATGCATTATATATGTAACTCTTATGCAGCCGTTGCCAATGTTAGCATACCTCTGATATCATGTTTCTCTGATCCAGGTGATATGTGGTCAGGTTTTGAGGGTGGTGTTATTAAAATCTGGCCATGGGAATCCATTGAAATATCTCTTTCTCTAAAGCCAGAGGAAAGACACATGGCAGCTTTACTGGTGGAGAGGTCATGCATTGACCTTAGGAGCCAGGTTACTGTGAATGGTGTCTGGAGTATATCTTCTCAAGACGTCAAGTGTTTATTATCTGATAATTTTAGAGCAAAAATTTGGTGTACTGGGTCTATGTCCTTCTCATTGTGGTTAGCGTTTGATTTGATCCATAGTTTTCATTTTATGAGTTTTTTTTTTTGGTTAACCAACACAATCTGCATGCCCGTGGACGGCCAATGATTTGGTCACAATCAACACAATGATGATTACATTGTACACAGTCAATTTTCATTCAAACAAATACGTGTAAAGATATATATATGTGACGTTGATTGATTTGGCTCCAGGATTCGGACTACAAATGTATGTACTTGTTTCATTCACATGTATATATTTGCTCTTATCGATCCACCAGCTTCCGTAAGTTGCTTCTCTCTCTCTATAAAGGCCTGAGTTGTGTAGTTTCTTCTACCCGAAAATTCTCCCATCCACCCAGGTTGGATATCAGCCTGGGCCAATCTACCGTTGATCTGTGGCTGAGTGGGTCCCGAGCAACGATGACCGTCTCTTTCCCGTTAGTTTGAGATTGTCGTGAACGTGAGTGTGAGTTTGTGAGAAAAAAAAAGTGGGACCGAGGTTGAGAGGATTGATCTACCCAACCTGCTTCCGCCACGTATGTCCAGCGCCTCCATCTGATTAGGAAACGGAAACTGTTTTGGTACCCATCAAATCATCAATGGCAAACCAGAAAGGATGAAGTATGAACAATTGGCAGTTCCCTATTTATGTTGAGCCAAAGCAAGATTTCCGCAGAAACCCGAATTGGAAACCAAAAAGGGGGAAAAGAAGGCTGTGAAGGCGGCGCGTGACGATGAAGAACCTCAGCTTTGTGGTGCTTATTTGCTTATGCTGCAAATATTTACACCTATCTCCGCCGTATGGAGGTGAAGATCTTAAGTTTGCTTCTATCTATGATTGATAGAATTGGGTATTGAATCATAATTGAAATTGGAGTATAAAGATGTTGAATTTGTGAGTTTGGGTGTTAATGCAATAGTGGGTTTGGACTTCGGTTGAATAGTTTAGGGGATCGATCTGGATTAGAGTTTTTGTAAAAATAGTGATGGATAGAGGAGTCATTGAGACAAATACTTTTTGGCAAAACGTCCGTGTTCTGTGGGATTAATTGTCTGATTGCAAGCATACTAGTTCCAGGGGACTTCTCTTATGTTGTATAATTCATTCATGATATAGGGAATTGGAGTTGCACAGCTACATATAAACAGATAGATAGGGCTGAACCATTTTTGTTGTCTGATTCTCATGCACACTGCACAGAATCAGTTGGCACATATGACCCCTTGACAGTGAACTTAATATACGCTCGGTTTTGATCACTAAACATGTCTGATGAGGTTAGTCGCAATTTGCGAGTAATCTATCTCCATGCTCAGAAATATATATGGATCTGGACTAAGTTGAAGCTTGTTAAAAGAGCGAGCAAAGAAAAATTGTCAAAAGCTATGCCAAACTTCTGTGACAAGTTCCATGTTTGAGTGTCGTGTGCAAGAACAAGAAAAATAAGGGTGCAAGGTCGGCATGCGTTGAAATATACAAACTAAATTGAAAACCATAGAGAAGAGAAGAGAAGATTGGTCAGTCTGTCACTCTTCAGGACCCAAATATACTAGGTAAAGTCATAGAAGAGGATCATATTTTAGACTTTCATTTCAACCCGAGACCAACCAGAAAGAGAAGACGTTTCTACCCAAACCCAACCTTCCCTTAACAACTGATGCTTGGTCCACACTATTATTAATTTATCATCTTACTTCAACATACAATAAAATTAAATCAAATTAAAAAATAATAATAAGAAGAAGAAGAAAAGAAAAGCACGGTTTTGAGCAATCTGTGCAATACTGCAATGGGCCATGTGGACGGTATTCAACGAAGTAAGGATTGAGAACAAAGATCAAACAAAGACACAATTTCACTACAAATCTGATTTTCCCTTTTTTTATCATTGATTTTCTTGATTACGTGTTTTGAAATCGAACCCCCATTATAGGACTTTTAAATAGCTAATGTATTCACACGTATACAACCCCCTTTACGCCACATCTACCAGAGATTAGAAATTGGGAATTGAAACTAGAAATCGATAAATTTGATATTACCCATCTATTTATAGTGTATTAGTAGGTATTGTGTAAAAAAAATTAACCCGATCTGCCTTCATTTCGACATCAAACAAAGCAGTCAGAATACTTCCCTTATGGGAGCTGAACCACTAGGAGATAGCTTCCCAAAATTTTTACATTAGTTGATATAGCTCATACCCACAAGAGTGTGAGAGCTGACATGTCCAAAAAACAAGTTGCGAATGAGCAGTTCATATTAGTTTTATGTGGTATTTAGGGTTTAGGGTTGACCTACTAGATTGAGACTCAAACGATGACAAAATTGCTGAAATTTTGACCATAACCATTTTTTCTTATCATGATGACATCCAACGGTCGATTTTGGTAAAATCTATTTCCTCCACCTTGTTGTTTATCGAAGGTATATTTGTTTTATATAACTAATAAACAAATTAGACAACATTATTAGGCATATAAGGATTTTGTACGATCCAAAAAATTAAAATTGAAAATCGATAAATTTGACAATACCCATCTATTTATGAGTATTAATAGGAACTGTGTAAAAAAATTAACCCGATCCATCGTCATTTCGACATCAAACAAAGCAGTCAACCCTTTATACACTTATACTACCCTAAAGCGAGCTGAACCGCAAGGATATAAACCTCCCGAAATATTTACATTAGTTGATATAGCTCATACCCACGAGAGTGTGAGAGCTGACAGATCGAAAAAAGAAGTTGCGAATGAGCGGTTATGAGCATATTAAATTTTATATGTAATTTAGGGTTTAGGGTTGACCTAGTAGATTGTGATCCAAACGACGACAAAATTAGCTGAAATTTTGACCATATCCATTTATTCTTATCATCATAACATCCAACGGAAAATTTTGATAAAATCTATTTCCTTCACCTTGTTGCTCATGGAAGGTATATTTTTTTATGCAACTAATAAACGAGTTAAACCACATTAGTAGACATATAAGGATTTTGTGCGATCCAAAAAATTAAAATTGGAAATCTATAAATCTGATATTACCCATCTATTTATAGTGTATTAATAGGGACTGTGTAAAAAAATTAACCCGATCCACCGTCATTTCGACATCAAACAAAGCAGTCAACCATTTATACACTTATACTTCACTAAGGGGAGCTGAACCACGAGGAGATAAACTTCACAAAATTCTTATATTAGTTGATATAGCTTATACCCATGAGCGTGTGAGAGCTGACAGAATGAAAAATGAAGTTGTGAATGAGTGATTATGAGCATATTAGTTTTATGTCGTATTTAGGGTTTATGATTGACCTAGTAGATCGAGACTCAAACGACAACAAAATTAGTTGAAATTTTGACCATAATCATTTCTTCTTATCATGATAACATCAAACGGTCAATTTTGATAAAATCTATTTCTTCCGCCTTGTTGCTTATGGAATGTATATTTTTTTATGCAACTAATAAACAAGTTAGACCATATTAGTAGACATATAAAGAATTTTCGTGCTCCAAAAAATTGAAACTTGAATTTGACATCACCCATATATTTGTAGAGTATTAATAGGTACTGTGTAAAAAATTTAACCCGATCCGCCTTTATTTCGACATCAAACAAAGCAGTCAACCTTTTATATACTTATACTTCCCTAAGGGGAGCTGAACCATAAGGACATAAAGTTTCCAAAATTTTTACATTGGTTGAAATATCTCATACCCACGAGAGTGGGAGAGCTAACAGATAGAGAAAAAAAGGTTGTGAATGAAGGGTTATGAGCATATTAGTTCTATGTGGTATTTAGGGTCTAGGGTTGACCTAGTAGATCGAGACCCAAACGATGGAAAAAAAATACCGAAAATTTTGACCATAACCATTTCTTCTTATGATGATAACATTCAACAGTCAATTTTGATAAAATCTTGTTCCTCCACTTTGTTGCTTATGGAAGACATATTATTTTATACAACTAATATACAAGTTATAGACCACATCAGTAGGCATATTAGGATTTTGTACGATTCAAAAAATCGAAACTGAAAATCAAAAAATTTGACATTACCCATCTATTTATAGCATATTAGTAGGTACTATGTAAAAAAATTAACCCGATCCGCCGTCATTTCGATATCAAACAAAGC
Source organism: Rosa multiflora (assembly GCA_002564525.1). Taxonomy (NCBI): domain Eukaryota; kingdom Viridiplantae; phylum Streptophyta; class Magnoliopsida; order Rosales; family Rosaceae; genus Rosa; species Rosa multiflora. The sequence continues at coordinate 108,222 of BDJD01003954.1, forward strand.
GGTCAACCCTTTATACACTTACACTACCCTAAAGGGAGCTGAACCATGAGGATATAAACTTCCTGAAATATTTACATTGGTTGATATAGCTCATACCCACGAGAGTGTGAGAGTTGACAGATCAGAAAAAGAAGTTACGAATGAGCGGTTATGAGCATATTAGTTTTATGTGGTACTTAGGGTTTAGGGTTGATCTAGTAGATCGAGATCGAAACGACAACAAAAATAGCTGAAATTTTTATCATAACCATTTTTTCGTATCAGGATAACATCCAAAGATTGACTTTGATGAATTCAATTTTGTCAACCTTGTTGGTTATGGAAGGTATACTTTCATATGTCTAGTAAACAAGTTATGCCACATTAGTAGACATATAAGGATTTTGTATGATTCAAAAATTGAAATTGGAAATCGATAAATTTGACAGTGCAATGTATTTACCGCATAGTCTTAGATCCTATGTAAAAATTAACCTGGTTTGTCGTTGTTTCGACATAGGTCAAAACAGTCAACCCTGTATATGCGATATGCCATTAATTTTTGGATTTGATGAAAAACTGCACGATGCGCCAAGTTTGTGAGAATTTTTGGATAATTTTTCGGACACTCTAGCTATTTATTACAATTTTTTGAACTCATGCAATTATTATTGCGTTGTACTAAGAATATTTTGATACAAATAAGGCTCATTTTGTGTCGTTTCAGGCTAAGTGAATGCGTTGTTTTTACCCATATGACTGAGCTACTTGACCATATGTTTTGAGAATTTAAGTTTACATGCGTAAACGATTGCAATCTTTCATGTGAATGTTGAATTTTATTGTCATAATAGTTGAAATAAAGATTTTCAAATGTACAAAATAGTCATCTCTTTGAATCAAAAATGATTTAGCAATTAGTTGTTCCTGTAATCTTAAACTGAAAAGTCAATAGATCGCTTCATAAGAAATACAGATACAATTGTATAAAAGTAAGAACAAGAAAAATAAATCAGAAATGGATCATGAACCTTTAAACTAAATGGTCACTCAATCCAAGCCTAAGTCATCTGCACTGCATCTCAATTTTGGTATTCTTTGTATGGAGCAAGAACTGTATTACCGAGAGTATGAGAGAGTGCAGGGACCTAAGCTTTAAATAGGGAATTAGATATTCTGTAACCTCCCATAAAGGAAACAATTCAAGTCCAAATTCCTAATGTAATTGCATATCTTTTTAGGTTAACTTAATAACCAAGTCATATTAGATTACTCCATTATTTACTTGGATACACCATAATAAAACATTTAGGATTAAAGTCTCAAGATTCTCCAATTACTTATTCTGCGTAAATTGGTAAGTTGTTGATGACTCGATGTAAACTAATGATAAAGTCCATTTTAGTCTTACAATCTCCCACTTGGACTATCATAAGTTTACTCAACAAGAATACCACCGTGATCAGATATGGTAATCAATTCTTTAGTGCACACAAGAGAATCATGATATTTTAAAATCTAATTCAAAACTCCGTCAAAGAACAACCACAACATAGAGCCAAGGAGGAGCTTTATGTTCAACAGAACACAAGACCTTCATAACTACTAATGTTGCAAGCAACTGTAATCTACATGAGTTACCAAACAAAAGATGTATGTATAATGTACAAAGGCTCCTCCATGTATCAAAACTTTATGCCTTGTACTTTGGTCCTCCTAATGGTTTTGAATGATAAAACCTCAAGGAAACACAAGTTTCCAATGAAACTTAGTTTCAGTTGTATGTGTTCCTTACCATCTTGATAGATTCCATATGTTGCCTCTGCAATACGGGAACAACTAAAATCAAATTGCTATTTATATTTCAAAGCACATAATGCTTTAGCCGAAAACAATACTGTTGCAGCAAGAAATAAACATAATACCATGGAATTTTAATCATGAAATCCTTGGTAGAAAACTTCATCATAGAGTAGATATCCCAAACCAAATCTCAACAAGAAAATCATCAATTAATAGAAGTTATTAATAGCTCCAGTTGAGACTATGAATTATCTCATCATAGAATTCTAACCTTAACGTTGCCTTAAAAATTCAAAGACAACAATATTCATAATCTGTGGATAATAACCAAAATCTTCTGGCATAAGATCTCGAGTCCATGGAAAAACTTAATCCAATAAATCTAGGAATGCACTTTCAAGATAATCGGCAACTTAACAAAAATAGTTGCTAAAGGAAGAACTATAGGTCAGTAAGAAACAAAGTACTCCCACTAAACCAAGGAAATTTAGAACTTCCACTAAAGAACATGAAAACAACCTTTATTCAGTGAAAGAGAATCATAAAACACACCACCAATTTCTTGATTTATCCGTACCTAATAGCAATATCTAAATAAGACAATTTAATTTGTCCAAAATCTATAAGATTGGGAAACTTTATAGGTTATAAAATAATGTCAAAACTTTAATGGAATTTTCTTTTGATAAAAGAATCAAAAATTCAATTTTCTCATTAAAATTTAACTTGCAAAAGTAAATCCTTACTCCCACTGTCCCTTATCAAGTCCGAACATCCATATGACCATGAAATATAGTGAAACCTTAAATTTCCAAGTAGTAGATTTATAGCAATCAAGTGATAAGCCACACAATACTGTAACATTAATAAACAACATGTTAAAGGAAAAACACATTATGTGCCTTCGTCAAAGTGATTGACGGAGAGGGAATCAAGCAATTAGCAATTACCATCAATCAGCATGGATTACGGACCAATTAGTAGTCAATGTCATCATTGTAATTGTTCTTTCCATTGTAATTCTCTCCCTATATAAAGGGGTTATGAAAT
>BDJD01003955.1:0-27984 GCA_002564525.1 Rosa multiflora
TAATTCTATGAAGCTCTATGAGTCCACCTTAAAGGCTAAAACCACTTCTCTACACAAGACTTGCAGCAGCACCGCCCTTGATGTACTATATTGCAGGAATAGATGATTGAAACTTACTTTAATTGGAACTCCAAACTTTGTGTAGATATAATCACATGTCATTGTCCAGCTTACATTAACTTGCAGGGCATGTTACATGATGCCAGGTGTTTTAATAAAGGACTACCAATGCGTGTTCCCGTCTCTTTTTCTATCAGATTCACATGGAGACTGGTGGTACGTACCTAAATTTTAAGTTTAATTTTCCATTTTCCAATATATATTTCAAATTGGGAGTCGATCAATCTTAAGGATCTAGTTTACTTAACTATGTGGTATTCTTGGTATCTGTTTTGCTACAATTTATAATCACAATCACCTTGACTAAATGATATTGAGTGGATTGAGATGGGAATGAATTTATGGTTGTATAGGTTTTACTTGCCCTTTCCTCCGAACCCAGTCTTACAAATCTTAAGGTTTTATTTGTGGTTGAAGATTGATCCATACAATTCAATAATAAAAGACTTTCATTGAATTCTTCGGGAGCCTAATTAATAATGCTTCAATGAATGTAGTACACTAGATTTTTCAATTGTTAGATCTACTTATTTATCGGATGTTGTAGACATGACATCAACCTTAGGGACGAACTCTCATTACTGGGGCATGGTTCATGGGCACAATATGCCACTCATTAATGACATAAGCTGCCATATGAACCATCTTGCAAATATCGAATGCCTAAAATTCTCAGACTTTCTCCAGTTGTTTTAATTGTCGATACAATGTCTCTCAACCAAGTTAATGTTAAACAGTGACAAGTGTGGTCTGTGGCCCACCATTATAGTGATATTGTCTCAACTTAACCACCTATTAGGTGTTGAGTTTTAATCACAAAAAGTCTCGGTGCAATTAGGTGTGATCCACCAACTTATAAGTAATATTTTATTTGTCACTTTTCTAATATGAGATATTTTGTCTCCAACAGTTAATTCTTTATTTTCTTGCACTGATCGCTAATAAACAAAATAATTACTATAATGTAATCCGAACAGTAATTTTTAACAAGTCATTTGAATGATTGTTTTTAGAAAATAACTTGAAGGTGTTATTTGGATTGTTAAATTGCATTGAAGGTAACTCAAAAGATCATATCTCATTTTCTTGAGAATGGAATGTCCTCTTCAAAAGGACTTCCTAACCAAGCCAAATGAAAACAAGTAAACAGAACCCAAATGTACTAATGTAGTATAAAGAAGGATTCTAAACTTCTAAGCTTACTTTGTATTGGGGGAAAAAAAACTTCTAAGCTTACTTATGAAAAGGGGTAAGGGTTAGGAAGCCAAATGAATGTGGTTTTCATCTTTTTGGTCAATTTGTCTAATGTATGGGCACTATATAAATGGGGTGCACCAGTTGATGCCAGTATCATAAATGATGAACATGTTGTAGGGAACGTGGGGCACAGGTTTAGGTGTTATTTCTTCACCATCACTCTTCCTCTGCTTCTTCTTCTTCTTCTTCTTACATATATATATTGAGTTTGTATGGCATTGAGCTTTTGGATCAAGTAATGCATGTTTGGCCTTGTGACGCTGCAATAATCTCTACATACACAACCAACCCACATGATATGCTATCCTACCATAAATTGCACTATAAGCTATTAACCACTAAAGAAAAGATGCTTATTTTGCCTTCATTTTAAGCTATATATTTGCACTACAAGAACTAGTGTACTCTCTCTCTCTCTCTCTCTCTCTCTCTCTCTCTCTCTCTCTCATAAACAACATTACCAAGGAAAAAGAGGAAATTTTGATCAAACAAAAAGGTTTTTTCTCAAGGCCATTTTCCCTCAGACCAAAAAAAACAAAAGGTCATTTTCTCCCAATTGCATGTCCATTTAAGTGCAGTGACCAACTTAACAGATCAAGATGGCACAAAAATGTGAAACATCAAACCCTATGGAAAAGGGTTTCTTGCCAGATCAATGCCATTAAATTTTATGAAATAAAGTGGGACAATCACACATGACCAACACAAATATGCTTGTGATTGAAATGTAAGTTCACCTACCACATAATAAAGATTTTTTTTTTGAAGAAAATGTAAACAAATACTTTGACATACAAATTACAATCATTATCTAAAATATTGCCCAACATAATTATGATAAACTAATTCAGCTAAAGGAAAAAAGCATTATCCACGATCTTGGACAATTTTGGAGACAAAGTGGTATATAGAGTTGTCACTTTGATGATGACTTTCATTAATAAAGGTAAAATAAAGATGATACTTGGTAGCACAATTGTAAGCAACATATGAAATACATAAGATGTGAACTAATCACGCAAAGACATGTAATTTTCCGCAAGTAATTAAAAACCAAATAAAATACATTACTTGAGTTTTACATTTGTAATTGTCACTGCATTTTTTTTTTCTGAATAAAATGTCAACTCATTTTATTAATCAACGGAATTACACATAACATTAAACGAACTTATAATCGAACTAAACTATAGTCCAATTGTCTCTCATTTTCGTTTGCTAGGACTTGAGAGATGTCAAAAGGGTTCTTGTGAAATATTTTTTTATATTTTAATTAGTCAATAATTGACTTACAATCCCAAGTATAAATGACAATAAAAATTATAAGTTATAAATTTTCACTTTCTACCATTTCTTAAAAAAAAAATTAAAATAGTGAAGTTTATTGTTAAGTAGTTGCTATGTGAACCTCTATGCTTCCACTTGCTTAACGTCAACAGAATCTAGAAGCACCATCAATGTAAGTCATTGACCAGGTAAGTTATCATTAACAATTGATGTGAAACTCTAAGGGCCTAATATGAAAAAATCTGATTAGAAGCAAAGAGTCAAAATCTCATCCACACCATCTCCAACAAACCACATCCCCAAACTCATAAAATCTCAAACTTTAATAAAAACTCCAACCCAAATTTAGAGAACTCCCACACAAAAATATCCAAAAATACATATCCCAAAAATAAATGGTGGCAAAAATTTAGAGGTTGCTGCCAACCAATCAAGTTTTAGTCCTTGGCTTAAATTGGATAAGCAAGTTTTACTCTTTTAAATTTTTTTTTTCTTTTCTTTTTTCTTTTTCTTTTTCTGCTTTGTGATTTTTTCTGCTTTCTGATGGCACACTGTCATTGAAATTTTTGTTCATGTTGAAACCCAAATGTGACCAAAAGTCTGCAGAAAATCTCCCCCATTTTCAAAATTAAACTTAATTAACCTGCCTTGTCTTCTTCATCTCCATGAGTCACTCTCACATTTCCTCCATTATACTAAAAGATTACTCCTTTGTCTTCTTGATCCTCCATTATTCCCCAAAACGGTGATTACTCCGAAAAATCAAAAGCTTTGAACTTTCTCGTTTACTCTTTCCTTCTCCGTGTACCCTATAAACCCAAAACAAGAACACACAAAGGACCTACAGCTACCCATCTCTCCAAGAAACCCCAAAGATTCCCCATTCCCCCATATCTCAGACCTCAAAAAACAACAACACCCACCACTAAAGTCCTCACCTTTTCTCATCTCCACCGCCACCCACAACAAATCCCACCCCACCCAGTTGCTCAAACCCTAAATCCGACCCGAATTTGACCTGGGTTCTCGCCCACATTCCCCACACAAAGATGACCCAGCTCAAGCAAATGTCTCATCTTGACAATGGCCCCCCAACCCCAGGCAAGTTCAAGCCCTACATTCACAGAGTCCGATGGCACAGCTCCCTCGCCAAGCTCACATTGTGGTCCTTCGTCTTCTTGGCCCTGATCTTGCTCTTCTTTTTCCGGTCGCCGTCGTCCAATTCCCTCCCCTCCGATCCATCCCGCCGCTCCCTCAGAACCTACAACTGGGGCGGACCCGCCTGGGAGAAACGGGTCCGGTCCTCCGCCCGGGTCCGGTCCAGAAACGGCATGTCGGTGCTCGTCACCGGCGCCGCCGGTTTCGTCGGCACCCACGTCTCCGCCGCCCTCAAGCGCCGAGGCGACGGCGTTTTGGGGCTGGACAGCTTTAACGACTACTGCGACCCGTCGTTGAAGAGAGCGAGGCGGGCGCTTTTGGAGCGCAGTGGGGTGTTCATTGTGGAAGGGGACATAAACGACTCGGCGTTGCTGAGCAAGCTTTTTGAGGTGGTGGCGTTTACTCATGTCATGCATTTGGCTGCTCAAGCTGGTGTGAGGTATGCCATGGAGAACCCTGGTTCATATGTTCATAGTAATATAGCTGGTCTTGTTAATCTGCTTGAAGTTTGTAAGAATGCAAATCCACAACCTGCTATTGTTTGGGCTAGTTCTAGTTCTGTGTATGGACTTAATACTAAGGTACCCTTTTCGGAGAGAGACCGGACTGATCAGCCTGCTAGTTTGTATGCTGCTACTAAGAAAGCCGGTGAAGAGATTGCGCATACTTATAATCATATCTATGGTCTTTCGCTTACCGGGTTGAGGTTCTTTACAGTTTATGGTCCTTGGGGGAGGCCTGATATGGCTTACTTCTTTTTCACGAGGGATATATTGAAGGGGAAGACTATTCCGATTTTTGAAGCGGCTAATCATGGCACTGTTGCTAGGGATTTTACCTACATTGATGATATTGTCAAGGGCTGCTTGGCGTCGTTGGACACTGCAGAGAAGAGTACCGGGAGTGGGGGGAAGAAGAAGGGTCCTGCCCAGTTGAGGGTTTTCAATTTGGGGAATACATCTCCTGTGCCAGTTTCGGAACTTGTTACCATTTTGGAGAGGCTTTTGAAGGTGAAGGCCAAGAGGAACATATTGAAGTTGCCGCGTAATGGGGATGTTCAGTTTACTCACGCAAACATCAGCTCTGCGCAGAGGGAACTTGGGTATAAGCCCACAACCGATCTGCAGACAGGGTTGAAGAAATTCGTTAGGTGGTACCTGACTTACTATTCTGGTGGGAAGAAGGCTGCTGGCTGAAAAATTCTTTTGATTGTGTGGTAGATCTTTGAATTTTGTTCATTATAATTCTTATGATTGTTTTAACATTTCTGTCATTGCCCCAAGTATCGTTTTTCCATATATCTTAATGAGTAATGTCACATTGGGAGGAAACCTTGTGAACTACATTGAAGAAGTTTTGTGGTTGGGGGACATTGTTTTCTGAGCACTCCCGTTCTGTATTAAGAGAAAACGAGGATCGTCTCTTTCTTTTCTTGGAATGTAATTGTTGTATCTTCGGCATTGTAGAATTCATGACTGATAGAGCATATGCTAATTGGTGGACATTTATCATTGCTATGCAATTCAATAAAATAGCACACGATAGTACGGTTATTCGTATTTACTACTATATGATCTAAATCCAGCTGATTTTGTGTAATGTGTTATTGATTTTCATAAATTGCATGCTGTATATATAGTTTACGTTTCAGGTTCCGTAACTGTGGTCTTTTATGGAAATCTTGCAGCTGACTTTGTTACCCTTCACACTAAACCTCGTAAGATCAGCTTGAGGTTGTCATGTTACCATCCTGCATGCCTTTTGTTTTGGTTATGGCTTACAGTTGAGGACAGATAATTCTTCCATGTTATTTATGCTCGATTGTCTCTAACTTTCTGGTTTATATTGATGTTATTGTGTATATATTCTGTCAGGGTTTATAATCTATATTTGAATCTCAAGGAATAGCTGAGAATTAATCACAGGAACTTGGTAAGTTTTTGTTGGATAAACCCCTCATTACTGTGGTTCTTCTAGTTACTAAACAGAGTAATGTATTACTGTATTACCCTAAATGACATGGAAAGGCAAAGCACTTCTAAAGTCTTACTGTGGTGAATATCTCTCTAGCATTTTGTTTTCTCCCCATTTTGCGTTTATTCAACTTATGCAAGGCAATGACACTGGAAGTAGTTGAAAAGTAGAAACCTTCCAATTAGAGTACCCACAATTCACCACTATTGTAGCAACGTCCAATTCTGAATATAGTTTGTTGTGTGCACTTCTACACCAAATGATAAGTTTAACTCTCCAAACATGTTTTGTATAACTTCCTTTCTATCTCCAGTTTCCTTTGTTAAAGTGCACAGACTTTACCTTTCTATTTTTGCTCCTTCCTGTGCCTTTGAAAAACCTTTTTGGCAATTATGCAAGTTATTACTGCCTCTAGTAATGCTCTTATTCCTTTCTAAGCCAAATTTCCCTTTTTGTGTATGGGACAGTTGAGGAAAACTTTATGGTGTCTTTGTTTAGTAACTGAAGACTCACAGGCTGCTTAAGTTGTATGTTTAATAGTACCCCCTGCACAGAAACACTTGCTTTGCTTTTTTAATTGCCATTTCTTTTTCTTATATTCAAATTCGTGCTGCAAGTTAATTCCAGAAGAGAACAATGCACTCTATAATAAGGTACTAGTTTGTATCTTGATGGATGATTAAGTTGCAGGGGAATTGAATCATCGTGATTATTTTAGACAGAACATGATGCCTCAGGAAGTTTAGGCAGAAAATGATACCAGAGTATTCACCATGGCAAGCCTGCTGATTTGTAAAGGCTGTCTTCCTCTTTGTCTCTGGTCTTTTGACAGTGACATGGAGCTGGGAAATTTAAGTAGGAATACTCTTTAACATGTTTTATATATGTGGAGTTGCTTCAATTTTTCTATTCGACTTTTATTGCCTGTCATTTTGTTATGTGGAGATGCCGCCTGGTTCACCCTTTTGATTGTTTGAAGGCCTCAATTTTGGCTTCCCATTTGGATACTTATGAGATGAGTTAGGTATATGCCTGCTTTAACTTGTCAGCAAGACTGGTTTTCTTAAGAATCAAGTAATTTGGTTCCATATGGATTGCTTTAGTTGACCTCCTGGGATTTTGCTAAATACATCACGAGTGCGGGCAGTTCCTTTTAACTCTAATGACAATTGTTAATAACTGATTGATTTGCATCAAAGTCACTCAGTCGTTCACGACAATCTATTGTATGCATGAACAACTGACACTAACATTTATTTTAACATGACATGCATTTCGCCTTATAGCATGATGCCTTTCAGGTTTCCACTTAGCTTAGTAGTGTCGGTTTGAATTCATTTTACATACCAAATTCCAAATTTGTATACTACATAATATGATAGTGTTTGTATATAGTAACGAATCTAGGAATTTGGCTCGAAGAATTAACATGGTAAATCTATTATTATGAACTGCGAACGTGGTATACATTCTCTATAAGATCCACATCAATCAAGAAGAACCTTTGCAAACGAGTAAACAAGTGATGCTTACGTATGTTGTATTGTTGTGTTCTTATTTCTTAAGCATATGAGGAGCATTTTCAGGTTGCCATTTGAGCTAGTTGTATCAGTTTGAAATTCTTTTGCACCCTGTACCAATTTGGCTTATTACCAACTCGCAATCGACGGGCCATTTTCTTGTTTGTATTTTTCGCAACAACTTGTTCATTTTTTCCCCAGCCTTTTTATTCAGCACAATTAGACGAGTTGATCATTCAGTTGGATTAGCAATAATGTTAAACCTTCAGGAAGATGAAGGAGAAGCTCAGCCTTCTCAAACGGGTAATGTTTTGAAGCTGAACTCTATACAAAAGAAATGCAGATATTTCCAATCTATGGACTACTATCATAGTAGATACTACTATGGCTGCTTCTGCTCTTCACATCAATTAAATGGTATCCAGAGAAGTCTACAAGCTCAACTTTGATGGATCAGTGTGCCCGGATGCAGCTGCTGCGACATGATTTATCCTTCGAGATCACAACTATAGTCCAGTCTTTGCGGGTGTCAACAAGATCGGAAAAGCTTATGTTCTCACCCATGAAGCTTAGCCCCAGAGATGGGGAATTAAGTCAAGTAACAGGATGTTAAGTGACACTGTGTGAGATTGTTTGTGTCTTTTGTACATGCTCTATTATAAATATCGATGTTGTTTCAAACACATTTTCAATAACTTCAGGCATATATAATTCATATGGAATCCCTGTACGGTATGTCTATCTTCATCCCTCTGAGTATCTAAGTTGATTACATTTGATCAATTTCGTGTTGTTAATAGATTTGCAGGTTGTATGATATATATCGGATGAGCATTCTTTGCTTGTATAGTTAAACCGCAGTTAATATAGTGGATAATTAATCATGCATATATAGCTCTAATAGATTCCGAGGATTTGTAGATGATAGAAGATCGAAGAAGAAGTTAAAAGGGGATTGGAGTCAAAAAAATGTAATTCATTTCAGCAATACCAATATCCACATCGGAAAAAAGATGCAAAGTTTGCGCAAGGATTTCTATATATAAGGAAGGATGAGGCCTGCCAAAAAAACAGTTGCAAATGTTGTTTGCCTGGTGCTTGGCACAAGCTTTTCTTTGCTTCCTTTTTTTGATGGCTGGAATCTAGGTTGAAAAAGCTATAGGCTTTCTATCCCTCTGAAATGTGAAACAAAAAGAAATTAAAAGACAGAATTAACTTCAATGTTGAATTGATTTTATCATGCCCACTCTAGATTAAAGAATCAAAATGTTGAATAAAACATTAGGATTAAATGATTAATTATTCTTAAACACCAGTTAAGTCGAAGCCCAGCACATTGCCACACTCAGGGCACACAAACATAGTTATCAAAATATAGCTAGTCAAGAAGATTGAGAGAGAATGAATAGTATTATTGATTAAACCACATTCTATAGTATATAAACAGATTACCAAAGATAATGTAATCTTCGGTGGTATCCTACTGTACTTACAATACAACAATGATAAAACAATTATTCCTAATATGGACTATGACTCATGCTAACACTCCCCCTCAACTTGGCGCATATACATCAACCATGCCCAACTTGCTTAGTGAGTCATAAAACACCTTCTTGGAAACTCCTTTGGTAAGTATATCTGCAAGTTGCTCTTCAGTTGGAACAAAAGGAAAGCTAATAATTTTGGCGTCTAGCTTCTCCTTTATAAAGTGACGATCAACCTCCACATGCTTAGTACGATCATGCTGTACTGGATTCTGTGATATGTCAATAGCTGCCTTGTTGTCACAATACAACTGCATGATATTTTTGAGTTTGAAACCAAGATCATGTAACAGATTTCTCAGCCACAGCAATTCACACACTCCGTGAGCCATACCTCTATACTCTGCCTCAGCACTAGAACGTGCCACAACTTTCTGTTTCTTACTCTTCCATGTAACCAAATTACCTCCCACAAAGGTAAAGTAACCTGATGTCGACCTTCTGTCTGTAATATTTCCAGCCCAATCTGCATCTGTGAAGCCACCAACCTCAAGAATGTTGTTATGTTTAGAGAACAACACTCCCCTTCCTGGAGCTGACTTCAAGTACTTCAAAATTCGCATAACAGCTTCCATGTGACTCTCACTCGGATTATGCATGAATTGACTCACCACACTTACTGCATATGCAACATCTGGTCTAGTATGAGCCAAATAAATCAAGCGCCCAACCAACCTCTGATAGCGAGCTCGATCAGTCGGTACCTGGTCAGGATACTCGGCTAAACAATGATTCTGCTCAATAGGAGTATCAACAGGTCTGCAATCCAACAAACCTGTCTCTGTCAACAAGTCAAGGACATACTTCCTCTGGCATAGATAGATTCCTTCTCTCCCCCTGGCTACCTCAATTCCTAAGAAGTACTTAAGTTCACCCAAGTCCTTCATTTCAAACTCAGAGGCTAGCTGTCTCTGCAGTCTATCTATCTCAACAGTATCATTGCCAGTAATTACCATATCATCCACATAAATAATTAGAGCTGTTACCTTCCCTTGTTGATGCTTGAGGAACAAGGTATGGTCTGAGTTGCTCTGTCTGTAACCAACCTTCCGCATGAACTGTGAAAATCTTCCAAACCAAGCACGAGGTGACTGTTTGAGACCATACAGAGACTTTCTCAATTTGCATACAAAATCACCAGGAGAAGCAACTACATACCCAGGTGGAAGGCTCATGTACACTTCCTCGGCTAACTCTCCATGAAGAAATGCATTCTTGACATCAAACTGTCTGAGTGGCCAGTTTAAACTAGCAGCAAATGAGAGCAGGACCCGAATAGTGTTCATCTTGGCAACAGGAGCAAAAGTCTCATCGTAGTCTATCCCATACGTCTGAGTAAACCCTTTCGCTACAAGGCGTGCTTTATATCGATTCACTGATCCATCTGCATTATGTTTGACGGTGAACACCCAACGACAACCTACAGCCCTCTTGCCTTGTGGTGAAGGCACAAGCTGCCAAGTATCGTTCTTCTGTAACGCCTCCATCTCTTCTTCCATTGCCTTCCTCCATTTCGGATCTCCCAACGCATCCTGTACTTTGTTAGGTACTGATACAGCAGATATTTGATTCACAAATGATGCATATGACTTAGACAATCTGCTAGTGGACATGTAATCAGCTACTGGGTACTTTGATTTTGCATGAACAGTGGGTTCATATCTTTTGGGTGGTTGACCTCGAGTAGACCTATTTGGCAACACATACTGTTCAACATTAGACTCACTACTATTAGTACCAGTAGGTGAACATACCTCAGATGAGTGATCTTCAATACCAGGAAGCAGTGGGTCAGGGGTAGAAGCGATGGTAGGAGGGGCAGTTGTGTCTTCAACCTCATTCTCAGTGCTTGAAACTGGTGCCTGGATGTCTGTAGCTTCTGCTGCTAGAGGTGGCGGCAAGCTAATATTCTCAACTGGATCCATCAAAATACCTCATGGCTGTGTGACTTCTGCTCCTCCTTCTGATTCACCCCCCTCTCCATGATACAGCTCTTCAAAAAATGAGTTCTCCCCCTGAAGAGCTGTATTTGAAGAGGAAAAATAACTCATGTCTTCAAAGAAAGTAACATCCATAGTGACATAGTACTTTCTGGTAGGTGGATGATAGCACTTGTACCCTTTCTGATAACCTCCGTAGCCAACAAGCACACACTTAAGTGCCCGGACATCTAACTTAGACCTCTGGTTTTTAGGAACATGGACAAAAGCAACACAACCAAAGACACGAGCTGGAAGATTATGAAATGAAGGTAAGGAGACATGAGATGCAAGAACCTCAAAGGGAATTTTTCCCTGAAGGACACTAGATGGAAGACGATTGATAAGATGAGAGGAAACAGATACAGCATCACCCCAAAGATACTTAGGCAAATGAGCACTAAAAAGAATGGCACGAGCCATATCAAGTAAATGACGGTTTTTCCTTTCGGACACTCCATTTTGTTCTGGTGTTTGGGGACATGTAGTTTGGTGAACAATCCCATGGGTTTGAAAAAACTCTTGGAAAAAATGATTAACATATTCTCCCCCATTGTCTGAACGAAGAACTTTAATGGTGCTATGATATTGTGTTTGAACAAGAGTGCGAAAGGTTTGAAAAGCTGGAAATACTTCATCTTTTGTTTTAAGAAGAGCAACCCATGACAATCTCGTACAATCATCAATAAACGACACAAAATATCTCATACCCGATACAGTAGGCTCTCTAGAAGGTCCCCAAACATCAGAATGAATCAATTCAAAAGGAAGAACACTCTTATTAGAAACACTAGGAGAATAAGTAGCACGATGACTCTTGGCCAAAACACATGTTTCACAATGTAAGACAGACTCATTCACTCCAATAAACAATGTAGGCATGGTTTTTCTCATGAGACTAAAAGAAGGATGCCCTAAACGGCGATGCCACAACCAAATTTCACTTAGCTTATCAGAACTCGAAGTCAAAGCGGCGCGGGACTGTGCTCCTGGTTTCTCCCCTGCGTATGTCTGATCCAGATGGAACAACCTGCCCCTCATATACCCCCGACCGATTACCTCCCTGGTGATAAGATCCTGAAAAATCACATACATAGGATAAAAGGTGGTGGAGCATTGAGACTCGGTATTCAACTGGGGAACTGATATCAGATGATGAGACAAATCAGGCACATATAACACATTATGAAGTTCTAAAGTAGGAGTAATACGAACTGACCCTGACCCTAACACAGGGAAAGCCTCACCATTGGCATTGGTTACATAGGACACTGGTGGGGAAGACAATTCAGTAAAATATGATTTATCATAAGTCATATGATCGGAGGCACCAGAATCAATAATCCATGTATCAAAACCAACAAAGTTAGAAATCTTT
This sequence comes from Rosa multiflora, assembly GCA_002564525.1. Taxonomy (NCBI): domain Eukaryota; kingdom Viridiplantae; phylum Streptophyta; class Magnoliopsida; order Rosales; family Rosaceae; genus Rosa; species Rosa multiflora. The sequence continues at coordinate 12,221 of BDJD01003955.1, forward strand.
AAAGCCATACCAATTATACCACGACCAGCTCTAGAGGCTGTAGGAGTAGCCCCACCTGTCATACGATGATTCTGTCCGGCCACACCATAGAAGTCTGGTCCGTGGACTAGCTGAACCGCAGCTGCCTTCGCTTTAGGACGATAACCCTTCTTTTTAGGGTACCCGTTCAGTTTCCAACAAGTCGCTCGAACATGTCCAAGGTTATTGCAATAAGAGCATTGAGGACGAGGGCGGTTGGTGAAGCTTTGTGGGACAGAAACTTCAACCTTCCGAACCTCATGGATTTTGGAACTCTGACCTTCACTGTCACCACCACCCATTGCCATAGTACAATAGCAAACAACACACAAATCCCAAAGTATGCAGCGGAAATAATGTTGTTTGCTATTGTACTATGGCAATGGGTGGTGGTGACAGTGAAGGTCAGAGTTCCAAAATCCATGAGGTTCGGAAGGTTGAAGTTTCTGTCCCACAAAGCTTCACCAACCGCCCTCGTCGTTGATTCACGGGTTGGCAGCTACGTGGTAACAGGTCGGGTTGACTTGTAGCCGTGGTGACGCCTTGGTTTGTTGCTGGTCTGGAGGAGCAGCGGCGATCTGGGGCTGAAGTCGGCAGTAGTGACAGAGTCGATTCTTGTTGGAACTTAAAAGTAAGCTTTGGTTATCAATGCAGTAGTGACAGAGTCGATTCTTGTGAGGCTTCCAGTGGGTATGAAATCCAGCCTGACCTCCGAAGGAACAGTAGTTTCTCTTGCTTGTCTGGAGCTGCGTGGAGTTGCCGGTCTGGTAATCAAGAGAGGACGACGTCGGTCTGGTTTGATGAAAGGAGCAGCGGCGATCTGGGGCTGAAGTCGGCGCCGACTGGGCTACAGAAGGAACGACGTCGACTGGGCAGGAGCAGCGACCGTGGTCTTGGGCTGCAGATGAGGCCGGCTGAATCGAGAGAAGCGACGACTGAGCAAGAGGAGCAACGACGTCAACTGGGCAGGAGCAGCAACGGTGGTCTTGGGCTGCAGATGAGGCCGGCTGAACTCTGAACTAGAGGAGCGACGGCGATCTGGGTGAAGGATGACGCGCGACGAGTTCGAGCTGGAATGGAGGGAGGAACACGATCTGGAGAATCAACTTTGATCTTTGGGTGCCCAAAGTAGATTGTTGGGTCTGATGGAGGCGATCTGGAACTGGAACTGGTGAAGTATCTTGATATGATCTGAACGACCAAGTCTGAAGCAAAGTTGAAAACTGGAGTAGATGACCGGATGGTGCAGCGGAGAACTTCAATCCGGTGAAGTTGATCTCTGGTGCCCAAAGCCAACTGTTGGATCTGAACAAAGGAAGACGAAGTGGTCTTGAATAGAGGAAGACGAAGCCGGTCTGGACTCTGGAGAAGGCTGGTCTGGCAACAAATGATGAGTCCGATCTTGGGACAGATGAAGGACGACGTCGTTTGGAGTGACGCCGATCTGGAAAGATGAAGGCAGACGAGAAGCCGATCTGGAAAGATGAAGGCTGCCTGCTTTGATACCAAGTCAAGAAGATTGAGAGAGAATGAATAGTATTATTGATTAAACCACATTCTATAGTATATAAACAGATTACCAAAGATAATGTAATCTTCGGTGGTATCCTACTGTACTTACAATACAACAATGATAAAACAACTATTCCTAATATGGACTACGACTCATGCTAACATAGCTTAAGACTGATCCTTAACAGTAGCTCCAGTATCTTAAATACAACACAAGTCTAGGCTCTCCTGAGCACAACCACCGGCAGTCCTGGTGAGGATCTTCATGGATTAATGTTTGGAATGGAGTTGGATTCATTTGGTTGATTATTATTGGCTTCCATCATTTCTCATTTCCTTTTCCTAGATGTTATTGAGGTCCAGAGCCTCTTCAAAGTCCCTAGGGTCCCCTTTCCCAAAGAAGCGCTCTTCTGGTTTACCACAACATCACTTATTTCCTCTCTCACGACACCATCATAATCAGCACAAGCAACCATGTCGTCATTTGCTTCATCTTTGGCATCGAGAAAGTGTTGGTTTTTTTTTTTTTTGGGAAGAAAAACAGACCAGTACAAATCTAAACTACATAAACTAGTTCTGCAGAAAATTGATAAAGACATTACATATGCGAGATATGAAAATCCATAAGTTAGATGGAAAATTCTCATTGTAGACGAAAGAAAAGAGAGGCATACACCAAAGACACTACTACTAAACCTTTCATCTATTCTTCGTCAGCATCCGATTTATCCTTTTTCTTCTTCTTCTTCTTCTTCTTCTTTTTCTCACTCTTATCAGCCTCACCATCACCCTTGCTGTTATCAGTGGCAGCATCAACACTATGATCCTCAGCCTCTTTGTTTTTCTTCTTTTCAGACTTCTCAGTTTGAGGTGAACCAGCTTCTTCTTTATCTGTGTGCTTCTTCACCTTCACAGATTTCTCCCCATATGAAGAATCCAAAACACCATTGTCTTTATCCTTTTTCTTCTTCTTCTTCTTTTCTGTCTTCTCAACTTCAAGCCCAGCCACTTCTTCACCTTTGCCTTTCTTTGCAGGAACTGTAACAGGACTGTTAGTTATTTCCTCTTGTTTGCGCTTCTTCTTCTCCTTCTTTTTCTCACTCTTATCAGCCTCACCATCACCCTTGCCATTATCAGTGGCAACATCAGCACCATGATCCTGAGCCTCTTTGTTTTTCTTCTTTTTCTTCTTTTCAGACTTTTCAGTTTGAGGTGAACCAGCTTCTTCTTTATCTTTGTGCTTCTCCACATTCACAGATTTCTCCCCATCTGAAGAATCCAAAACACCATTGTCTTTATCCTTTTTCTTCTTCTTCTTCTTTTCTGACTTCTCAACTTTAAGCTCAGCCGCTTCTTCACCTTTGCTTTTCTTTGCAGGAACTGAAACAGGACTGTCAATTATTTCCTCTTGTTTGCGCTTCTTCTTCTCCTTCTTTTTCCCACTCTTATCAGCTTCACCATCACCCTTGCCATTATCAGTGGCAGCATCAGCACCATGATCCTGAGCCTCTTTGTTTTTCTTCTTTTTCTTCTTTTCAGACTTTTCAGTTTGAGGTGAACCAGCTTCTTCTTTACCTTCGTGCCTCTTCACCTTCACAGATTTCTCCCCATCTGAAGAATCCAAAACACCATTGTCTTTATCCTTTTTCTTCTTCTTCTTCTTCTTCTTTTCTGTCTTCTCAACTTCAAGCTCAGCCACTTCTTCACCTTTGCTTTTCTTTGCAGTAACTTCCTTTCTATTTGACTGTGAAGTTCAATTGAAATTAGCAATTACAAGACCATAAAAGAATTCATTCAGGATAAAAGGTGTGAATTTCAACTTCTCAGTTTGAGGATCATATATAATAGGAAGGTTAAAATTGGGTGAATGAAAAGCCTACCATATCTTGTGAGTTGGCTCCTGGTGAGCTTGGTGATAGGGGAACTTGTTCATGAAAACTTGATTCAACACTGCCCTTGGACTTTAGTCTTTCAAACCATCCTGCAATGCTGTCGGAGGCTTCTATACATGTGTGCCTTCCTCTGTAAGTAATTTTCAGGATTTTTTGATCACTGGAGTGTTGCACTTCCTTTATGGCCATGCAGCCTTTGACATTTTGAGGAGTGCATACGTAATAATAGACTCTGCTAAATATAAACAATTTGATGTTATAAAATGAAATGGTTCAGACTTGTAACTATGCACTTTGTGGGATATATATTAATTCAGTACAAGATCTTAAGTAACATCATAAAGTGTTGACACAACCAAAAAGAGATTATACCGTTCGTATATTACTACATTTACTGAAACATTGTTACAATACTACTTACAATATAATTTCATGAAGCGTATCCAAATTTGATATAATGAAATGTCCGAAATACGTACCTTGGGTATTCAGATCCTGGTATGTCCGTTTGGTCATACTCCCCCCATGTAAAACCATCAAAAGGACCTTCAATCCTCATACCCGGTGTAACTCCTACTTGGTGTGTTAGCATTGGTTGAAATTTCCAACAAGTGTGCCTCCCAACGTAAGTAATTTGACAGATTGTTGGGTCATCCTGAGTTGGCTTTATGGCTCTTGCCGAACAGTAACCACAATAATAGCTAACCCTGCCAACATAATAATTTAATGGTATAGGAAAAAAGAAGGTCTTAGATAGGGCTGCCACGTCGTGAGGCAGTGCGGCCCTCTAATTACTATCTAGCAGGGAAGATATTTTGAATATTTTACCTTACAAATTAAGGACAGTTTTGGAACATCAAATTTTTTTTTTTTTTTAGTTTTAATTGGTAGACTGCACTACCCTCGCAGCCCCTACCCAAGAATTTCTCATAGGAGAAACGAAACAGATCTAGTAGTGGTGACATTATTTTTCACGTGGCACCTTAAGCTACATGAAAAACTGTCGACTCATAAAGCCAAATGAGAAAAAGCAGCAAGTTGATAGATAAAGGTTTCATGTGTTCTCTTCATGTGTATGGATAAAATAAAAAATCAAAGAGCTTATCCAAATGAGAAAAAGCAGTACGTTACGATGGAGTTCAAGTCGATCATGTAATGACGTATTACTGCTTGCATAGAATATTTTAATCCGTGGACTATAAAATCAAACGGCTTTAATTGATAAGCGTGAAAAAGTCCTTATACCCGTCGATTCCACCGCCATCCGATTTCCATTTAAAACCATCATCCACAGGCCCTTGCATCAGACCCGATGTAACTCTGACTTTTTGCGTCCACCTTTCCAGAGTTTTCCTGCAATTAACGTCAAAATTGTTATAGATAGCCACTGAATTCATTCATCATATATGAGAAGCGGTAGTAAACCAAAAGTTATCATGAAAAAATGGGGGTCAGTCTTATAATCTGCTTATAGAAATAGAGATTTAACCTCTTCCCAGATAAATCATTGTCCTCAAATTTGTTGAAACTCCATGCTCTGTTTGCGCCTTTAAAAACTTGTGATAATTTAAGGTATTGCTCATCCTCATTTGTGATGTCAGTGCCACTGGGTTCAGCCGAGCACCCCTCAAAGCTCCTCTCAGAATTATCAACTTCTGCCATTGGTTCCCCAAAATCTTCCTCATTGTTGGCAAAAAGGAATCGAACTCCGCACCTTTCGATGCATGGTTTGAATCTATCACTCAATGTGTATCTATGACTCGACCCATCGTGCAATTGTATCTCAAATTTGGCCTCTGTGTAACGGCGTTCATTGACTTCCTCTCTCTTAATGACTTCCTCTCTCTTAATCATGCCAGATTCAGACCATGGCACATATCCCAGTAACATGTGATTTGACTCGAGCCAACAACCATCACTGTCGAAACATCGAAGATCAAACAAATAGAAACTGAAACGGTACTCGCGATGATCTCCTTTGAAGGTACAGAAACATCGAGCAGTCAGTCGAAGAAAAGAATCTGGACGTGAAGCGATACTCGCAATGATCTCATCCTGGGTCTTATTAATAACCGCACATACAGTAAAGCCCAAAAACTTGTTGTCAAACCAATTTGGTGGTAGCTTGGCAGTTACAGAAGACCCCCTACACTGATGGGTGAACCACTCTGGAATTTCACTTCCAGGCAAAGAGACATAAAAGGGTCGGGAACGATTACCCTACAACAACAAAGAAAAAACAGATTAACTTCTTTCGCACAGGCGGAAATATCAAAAGAAAAGAAAGTTGTAAGCTTTATGTTTATACCTGAGGAGGCAAATGAGTTTTTACAATATCTCTGAAAACATCTTTCTGTACCAGCTGACTGCAATTAGAAAATATGAAGCACCGACCGACATCGTAGGGAGACTGTGGTGTCGAAACAGATTCCAAAGCTCTGCAATCATGTGCGTTTATGTAACTTATTGTTGATGAAAGCTCTGGTATTGATCTCAGACTCTTGCAACCGTCCAATTCAAGCTTTTCTAAGGAAGCAAGTCTATTCATGATTGCAGGTAAGCTCTCCAAATTGTCATTTCTTGACAACGTTAATGCTTTCAATGAAGAAAAATGAGCAATAGCATCTGATAATTCCAACAGATTGCAATAACGTAAATCAAGATGTAGCACAGCAGTACAACAATCTTCAATTGATGATGGCCATGATGAAAGGGGAGCAGCCATTTTTCGGCAACAAGAAAAGTATAATTCACCGACCTTCAGACGTAATATAGAGATCGGCAGTTGTTCTAAACCAGTTCCGTGTACTTGAAATTCCAACAAAGATTCTAAATTCCCAATGTTCTCAGGCAACTTGCAAAGTTTTGAGCAATCTCTCAAGCTGAGAGATCTAAGTTCTGCTAAATTACAGATACTGTCTGGAAGACGGATAAGGCTAAAACAGAATGTCATGTCTAATGATTTAAGCCCCCGAAGCCGTTCAATTGACGATGGTAACTCCTTAATTGCTGTTTGCAATAAATCAAGCTTTGATAGTGCCTCCATAACTTCCGAAATCTCTGGAAATATCTCAAAATTTAAGCAGTGGTGAAGATCAAGGGTTTTGAGAGACTTCATTTGATCAATGCTGCCAGGAAGACTCTTAAGTTCATCGCATCCTGCTAAACTAAATAAAACAAGGTTTTTAAGAGATGAAATGGATGGGTGAACCTCCTTTAAACTTGAACAACGATCAAAATGGAGTTCCTTTAGATTTGTCACAAGAGTCAAGTCAGGGATTCTTTTAAGACATGAAGAGCCACTCAAATCGATGATTGCCAACTTTTTCGCCGGCTGCATGCATGTGACAACAACCAACAAAACAAGCATTAAATTTAGAAATATATTAGACACTTTAAAAATATATATATATATATACACACACACACATATAAATTAGACATCCAAAAATTCATGAATTAGTATATAAAAGTGATTCTTGTACCTTGGATCCTTCCCAAAGTTGTTGTTCAATGTTACTGTAAGGCATGTCAAGCTGAACAAGATTTTTGGGGTCAAAGTTGGATGGCAAACACTTTTGGGGATATCCATGCCAGACGAGAACCTTCAACTCACGAGAAAGAAAATTGAATTCCCCAGTCAAGTGATTTTGACCGTCATCTCCAGAATACCTTTGCCCGTAAGTGAATATGCGCATTGAAGTATTGAAGGATCCGCCTTCCTTTTTCGGCAAGTCAATCATCAAGCGTCCAGCATTTTCCGTAGCCTAAGTAACCAAAAGTGGAATTGAGTGAGTGTCTAGGAGCCTTATTTAAGAATATTATAAGCTGAATACATGTTTCCCATGAATTTGATTTTGGTCAAAATTGAAAATCTTTGTAAAGCATAAAAAATTGAGAAATCATGCATGATTCATGGTCATACCGTATTTTCAGTAAGCACACGCTCAGCTTCTTCACCCCAAAATCTACTCCGCTTCCCGTCTTTTTCAATTTGTCTACCCATTTCTTGTAGTAAATCGTGCATCTCAAGTTGATTGGAATATGAGACAGTTACAAGAGCTCTTTCAACTAGAACATCTAAGTCAAGGCCGGGACTGATGCAGTCACAATTGGCAAGAACTTTTGTTACATAGTCTTTCTCCATTCCTTTAAAGAAACATGCAATATCTAGAAATATGACCTGCTGACAAGGCTCTAGTCCATCATAGCTTATTTTAAGCACGTTCTCAATATCTGCGTGCGGACATTCCTTCAATTTCTTGAGCTGACCTTCCCAGTGATCTACACTTCTCTTACGAAGAAACTTTCCCAATACTATAAGTGCTAAGGGCAGACCGCGTGCATATTCTGCTATGCACTTTGAGAGATGTTCATACTCTCCAGGGGGTTTGCATGTGTCGAAGGCCTTCTGGCTGAAGAGTTTCAGAGCATCTTCATCACTTAATGGCTCGGGCTTGTATATCTCAAATCCACGCACCACATGTTCATCTCTAGTTGTTACAATAATTATACTTCCACCACCAAATGAACGTTTCTCTCCGAGCAAGGTATCAATCTGGCTTGAATCGAGTACATCGTCAAGAACAACTAGGATTTTTTTCTTACGTAGCCTTTCCAACCACATCATGTGATCCCCATCGAAATTGTTGACTATTCCCTTAAAGATTTCAGATAGAAATTGAAGTTGCATTTCTACTTCACCTTTGCTCTTGAAGCGTTCCCTCACATTTTTAAGAAAGCAACGGTAGTCAAATTGATGAGAAATTCTGTTATAAACAGCCCTGGCAATGGTGGTTTTACCCAAGCCGCCCATTCCCCAGATTCCGACATAGACAGCATCATCCGGCGCATCATTTAATAGTCGTCCCACTTGACGCAGATGGGAATCCATTGCAACCAAGCCATCCTCTATGTGTGGCGAGATCCGATTCACTTTATCAAGGACATCATTTACAATACGCTCAATGAGCTTGGCATCATCCCTTCAAAAATTAAAAAACAAATGCAGTCAAGTCTCAGATAAGGACGCCCTTGATGCCATATGGTTGCTAAGAAAATATACACAATATCACCGACACAATACCAAAAAGAAGGTATTCATTTAATATGTTAGATCAGACCAATAAAATTAAGGATGTTATAAATGTTGCAGATACTATTGAGCTCAGTGTGTGCACTTTGTTATAATTTGCACGATTCATATGCAAGCCACCAACAAAAAACAAAAACAAAAAAACAAAAGTCCAACGGCAACAAAAATAAGAATACTCGATTTAAGACCATTTACTCCTAATTAATTTTTTTTTTTGGCAAAATTATTCCTAATTAATTAAGAGGAGGAAGAGTAAGTTACCCAAAATCTTTGGAATTGGAATCCCAGCCACTTAAGTCAGCGGCTTTGCTTAAAGCGGGTCTCCATCTCTGCACTTCTTTCAGCAACTTCTTGTCCTTTTTGCATTTGCGCTCATGCTCGTCATAAGCTTTGCCAAACCTTCCCGTCTGTTTACGAATGTGAGAAGGATCTACTTTGTAGAAAACGGGTATCACAATCTGCTTGTGCTTCTCCTCGTATTCCATAATCTGCACCAGTTCTTTCAAGCACCATGTGGAATTCCCGTAGTTCTCAGAGAAAACTACAATCGAAAGCTTTGATTCAGCAATGGCTTTCAGTAGATCCGAAAGGCGGTCGCCTTTTTTAAGATCTTCTTTATCAATGTAGACTTTGAGTGCCTTTTCCAGAGCTTTGTGAAGATGGCAGACAAAGCTCTGTCGGGTGTCTTCGCCTCTAAAACTGAGGAAGACATCATAGGTCAATGAAGATGAAGAAGAAGAAGAAGAAGAAGAAGAAGAGGAAGCAGGGTCCATTAGATTAACAAGCACAAGATTGATTCAAGCTTGGAAGAAATCGACTGGATCTAGAGTAGTGAGAAAATGATAAAAAGGCAGCTGGGTAGACATGAGTAAGGTAAGAGGATATTATTACATGACCTCAGTCTATATAAGATGAGGCCCCTTCCAAGATATTACTAGGCAAATTAACCAAAGCATGAGTGACAATTTCCTCGAAGATGCCTTACAATGCACCGAAAGCTGTAGGGATGTTCCCCACGAAAATTCCATGAAACACCAGCCGGTAAAGAAGGGGGTCAAAAAGAAAAAGAAATAGTGAAACTACAGTGAAATAAATACTCCTCCTGGCCTACTAAAGTGTTCAGATTCATTGTAAACAAAGAAAGATCTCCGGTATTTGCACTTCCAAAGGATGCATTTACGAATGATATCACTAAAACTAGTGAAGATCTAAGGTTAGACATATATATTGACACTCGAATGATTTCATCAGAATGTTAACATCACTCAATTAACTCCAAATTCCCTCAATAATTTTTTTTTTCTGAAATTATAATAGAATAATATATCACTATCTTGAAACCAAATTCAACTATGGAATTTTGATAGAATTCAGTGTGTTAGTGCTGAGTTTAATTAGGAAGAATGTCACAGTAACTTAGGCCTTGGAAAGTGTTGATCTTAATTAACGCATCTTCCATAATACACCAAAAGCTTCAAAAATATTCCACAAAAGAGCAGCACGTCAACTTAAAGGGTCAAAAAGAAGAGAAAACGTGAAACATGAAATGATGATTGCTAGGGTGATGTCCCCATCTCCCATGTGCTGTGCTTCCCTGAACTTTTTTCTTTTGGAATTGCCTTCAGTAAAAATAAATCTCACCAGCTTTTCTTACTTCGTTATAATTTATTTTTTGTTGTAAAACTTATGTCCTTTTTTACTCCTTTTCTGAAACGATCAATTGAAAAGCAGTACACCAAAAGGAATCCCTGTGCCAAGCAGCTAGATACAGTTAATTCCCAACACATTATGTTTTCATTTAGAGCAACTCTAACAGTTTCTCTATATTTTAATTTTTTTTCTATTTTGAGAAAAAATAAGCCTCCTTTGCTCCAACAGATTCTCTATAATTATCTCTATTTTAGGGGTAATGATTTTTCTGGCATTACAACCTTTACTACAACGATGTTGTCCATAGTGAGGAAAGAGAAAACCAAATTCTCTAATACATAAATTTTAAGGAAAAATTATGGAGATGTTGGAGTTGAAGAAGAAAAAGACGCTAAAGCTTTGACTTTTACTTCTCTATAATACATAAATTTTAGAGAAATTATTGAATTTGCTCTTATAGAAGCATAACAGTCACAAAATGCGCTACCATATTGACCTCTCATAAACAATGGACATACACCATTTTTTATTACCTATAAAGAATCAATTCAAATTTAACAATTAGTCTTAATCCCCTGCTTTTTTTTTTCTCTCATTATTTATCCTCCACTGCATCAAACATAAATTGTTTTGGGTTAAATTTAATAAAGGGTGGTACTGGGTTTTGGTTGTGAGGCTCCGCAGTGCTCTAATGCCATGATAAAGTATGAGAAAGAATATCATTATTCCTCTTTAATCTTATCTTTTGATAATGGGATGATTGAAACATATATATGACCATCTTGTCTTTATAGGCACAGGTTTTCTGTCTATGGTCACACTTATATTACTTGACTCATGCATTTGGCTCGGTGGAGGAGTGTTTTGGGGTGTGGTCGGTCACCACCTCACTACTCCCATGTGGAGGCCGGTCAAACACAACCGGTGGAAATGCTTAGAAGAACACATGGTCACCACCTCCCTTAATGAGCATTTATGATTTGCCATAATTAAGGGAGAGAAAAGTAGGCACACTTGCTCAGAAACTGAGGTCTAGGTTCAAATTTGGCCCGGTGGAGGAGTGTTTTTGGGTGTGGTCGGTCACCACCACACTACTCCTATGTGGAGGCCGGTCAAAACACAACCGGTGGAAATGCTCAGAAGAGTTACGAAAAAGAAATAGTGAAACTACAGTGAAATAAATACTCCTCCTGACCTACCAAAGTGATCATATTCATTGTAAACAAATAAAGATCTATGGTATTGGCACTTCCAAAGGATGAATTTAGGAATAATATCACTAAAACTAGTGAAGATCTAAGGTTAGACATATATATTGACACTCGAATGATTTCATCAGTATGTAAACATCACTCAATTAACTCCAAATTCCCTCAATAATTTTTTTTTTTTGAAATTATAATAGAATAATATATCACCATCTTGAAACCAAATTCAACCGTGGAATTTTGATAGAATTCAGTGTGTAGCGTTGAGTTTAATTAGGAAGAATGTCACAGTAACTTAGGCCTTGGAAAGTGTTGATCTTAATTAACGCATCTTCTATAATACACTAAAAGCTTCAAAAAAATATTCCACGAAAGAGCAGCACATGAACTTAAGGGTCAAAAAGAAGAGAAAACGTGAAACATGAAATGATGATTGCTAGGGTGATGTCCCCATCTCCCATGTGCTGTGCTTCCCTGAACTTTTTTTCTTTTGGAATTGCCTTCAGTAAAAACAAATCTCACCAGCTTTTCTTACTTGGTTATAATTTCTTTTTTATGGCAAAACTTATGTCCCTTTTCTCCTTTTCTGAAACGATCAATTGAAAAGCAGTACACCAGAAGGATTCTGAAGGAACCCCTGAGCCCGGCAGCTAGATATAGTATTCCCAACACATTATGTTTTCACTTGCAGCAACTCTTTCTTCTTATTTTATTTTTTTTTTATTTTAGAAAAAAATAAACCTCTTTACTCCAACAGATTTCCTATGACCATCTTGTCTTTATAGGCACAAGTTTTCTGTCTATGGTCACACTTATATTACTTGACTCATGCATTTGTCAATGCATTAAAGATGTAATGACAAACTCGAAGAAATCTGCTTATCTCTATTACCGGCCTCATTTGGTTCACGGAAAGAAATTCCTTTGTCTTTCCTATGAGAAGGGAAATGAAATTTCCCAACAACTTTCCATTCCAATGTTTGGTAATGTAAGGAAAGTTATCAGGAAAGTTGTTAAAAAATTTGTAAATAATGTAATAAAATAATAGGCAAAATAGCCAAATTACCCCCTGACATTTTCCATGGCTGCCGATTTACCCCCTGGCATTTCAATTTTGATTATCTACACCCTCACTTTTCTAATTGTTGCCGATTTACACCCTATCGTTATTTTTTATACTTTCCATCCAATTTTCCGTTAATTTGGTTAGCACGTGAGGGGCTTTTCGTCTTTTCAACTATCACTAAAAAAAAATTTAAACAAACCAACACATCGTCAAAGAAATAAAAAAAATACAAAACTGTTCTTCGTTAAAAAAGGAAAAAAAAAAAAAAACACGCCCTTTGTCGCTTCTTCCTTGTCCATCTCTTCTTCTTCTTCACTCCTTTTATTTCAAGATTGGTCGTTAGCTTGCAACTGATCGCTTAATTAATATTTGCTAGTCACATCAAATGATTGGATGATCATATCACTGAAGGAGAAACGGTCTTTGATCATTTAGGTTTCTGGTTTTCTTTTTCTTTGAAGGCCGGGCTGATCATTAATATTTCAAACATTCATATGAGAATTTAATCTTCCATGTTTCCAGCTGGAGGGGTTTGTATTGTGTATAAGATTGAGAAGTCATCGAACAAACTAAAATATTTATATGTATGGAATATGAAAATTAAAATTACAGCAAGCATGTGAAAGTCATCTTGATTGATTCAAGTTGGGATTGTGTTATATTTGTTTGGACCCAAAATGAGCATTTTGGCCTGACAAGACACGTCTTGGAGAAATTGAGCCAATGTCAGTGGCTCAAGCTATATATTGTCGACAAGTTCGAAATATATATTTAGAGGCTAAATAAAGCCTACTATGGAAGCATGGAAACATGAAAAGTCAACTTTAGCACATTTTCCTATTTCGGCTAGGAGAAACCGAGCTAAACAAGGAAGGAGGGGCGGCAGACTAACCAAATGAAATCTAAATGAGCTAAAACTGTCCAGATTAAATCTAGACATCCCAAGGATCATTTCTTATGAAGAGTGTCAGAGATATTTTTGAGTGAAAGGCCTTCAAACAATCAGTCCAATCTTTTGCAGAAGCAAAACTGGAAAACTGGACCTGTAAGAGGTCCAACAGCGTTTCCGGCCCAACCACTATATCAAAAGCTCTGAAATTTGACCAGGGTGATCTAAACTCATATTGGAACATTTCTTATGAAGAGTGCTAGAGATATTTTTGAGTGGAAGACCTTCAAACAATCAGTCCAATCTTTTGCAGAAGCAAAACTGGAAAACTGGACCTGTAAGAGGTCCAGCAGCGTTTTCGGCCCAACCACTATATGAAAAGCTCTGAAATTTGACCAGGGTGATCTACACTCATAGTGGAACATTTGTTATGAAGAGGTCACGGTCAAAATCGGAATGCTTGATGGAGATAAAATTGAAGGAATAAAGGAGCCGAAAGTGCTTCCTTATCTCCAAAATTCATCATTCCTTATCTCCAATTATGCCTCCTTATCTCCTTATCTCCGAAATTCATCATTCTTTATCTCCAATTATGCTTCCTTATCTCCAAAATTCATCATTTCTGACCTCCAATTATTGCTCCACTATCATTTGTTTAATGCTAAACACTTTGGCATGGTAGCCTATAAATAGAGGTTACAATGAAACACAATTGACAACACAATTCACTCATCAATACATCTCTAAGATGATCTAAGTCTCTCTAGAGCAAACCTCTCTAAGAGCAACTCCTCTCCTTCTCTTTCTCTTACCGGTGATCACACTCCTAGTCCTAGTCTTCTCAGAAGCCGACTTTCAGTGCCACCAAACTCTCTGTCAACGTACTTCGGTCCTAGTCTCCTCGGGAGCCAATTGTAGTACCGCGACCACAACGGTTACGGAACCAGCCAAGCAAGGGTAACGCCCTCGCAAACCAACCAAGCTAAAGTCACGCTTTAGCAAGTTCTCTCTACTTCCCGGTGATTTCGCTCTGCTTAACCTACAACGTTGAGTATCGACTTGGTGACACAAGACAAAGTCCTCCAGCACGAGGCACAAAGAATCCTACGACGAGGTTGGTGCTCTCCTCGTCTACAGTCGCTCAAAAGAAGTCAGGTCAAGGGACACCCCCAACGACCGCACCCGAACGGTGCTGGCGCGCCCGCGCAGAAAAGAGACTGTTGACCAGCTGCAGTAAAATTGGAGCCAAACAATATTGATCTTGATAAAAGGAACATAGAGGAAGAGGTCATGCTTAGAAGAAGATAATTGCGAGATAGATAGAGAAGAAGATGAGAGGATGAGGGGAAAAAAAACAATTGTGGGAGACGAATAGCAGTATTTTATTTTTTATTTTTTAACAAAGAAATTTTGTATTCTTTTCTTGTTTTTTTTTTAGGTGACAATTGCAGAGACGAAAAGGCCCCTCACATGCTAACCAAATTAACGGAGAAATTGGATGGAAAGTCTAAAATTTAACTATAGGGTGTAAATTGGCAACATTTAGAAAAGTGAGGGTGTAAATAATCAAAATTGAAATGTTTGGGGGTAAATCGGCAGTCATGAAAAAAGTTAGGGGGTAGTTTAGCTATTTTGCCAAAATAATATGTTGTGAGTAATAAATGCAAGGAAAAAAAAGGAAAGAAAGTGATTCCTTTGAGATTTGGAAGGAACCACTTTCCCTCTTATTTTCTCTTCCTTGAGGAAACAATTTCCTTTCCTTTTACATCCCAAACGCAGGAAAGGAGCAAGTTTTATTTCCTTATGCTTACTGATAGGAGCATATTTATGCTACGTTATTATTATTTATTCCTATGCTTTTCTTTGTTAGTTTATATTATTTTTGGATAATTTATTTGTTTTTGTGTTTATTAGGTTTTCCGAAGCAAATAAGGAAAAGAAGGTGTAAAGAAGGAAATTGCGTGGAATTTTGATTCACTAAGGATTCTTGATGGAAGAAGACTTTCCCTTGAAGCAAAGAGTTGGAGATTTACAAGGAAACAAAGTGGAAGAGTCTCGAGGAGGAATAAAGGCCCTTAGAAGTCAGAATTTGAGGGTTACACACGCACACAAGGAGCAAGGAACGATTGGAGCAAGGAAGGAGAAGAAGTAAATTCGGAGCCCCAGAAACGATCGATCGTTTCACTCTGAAGATCGATCGTTTCACCTGTTTTCCAGTTTTCGATTTTATTCCTTCTTTCCAAAACTCATGTATTTCTTTTGTGTGTTTTCCAAGATGATGAATAGCTAATTTTCCTATAGTTAGGGGCTGCTTTCAGCCCTAGACATGGTGTAACTATGATGTTGGCGTTTATTTAATAAGTTCTAAGGATTTCGGATATTCATTGGTTTATTGTTTGTTCATTGATCAACTTTGTATGTTTATTGATGGTGC
>BDJD01003955.1:46310-58489 GCA_002564525.1 Rosa multiflora
AGATGTCTCCAAACAAAATCAAACAAATAGTAACCCTTTTTTTTTTTTGAACCTGTTTGACTAAGCTAAATGGGTTGACCGAGTTGAGGCGAGTTGATTCACTGAGTTGAGGCGGGTTGACTCACCGAGTTGACCGAGTTGACTCACCGAGTTGACCGAGTTGGGATCGATCTGGAATCAGACGGAGGATGACTGGAGGATGACCGGAGATGACTTGACTGGAAACGATCTGGACTTGGGTCGAATCGATTTGGAATCAGAGGGAGGATGACTGGAGGATGACCGGAGATGACTTGACTGGAAACGATCTGGACTTGGGTCGAATCGATCTAGAATCACCGAGTTGACCGGAGATGGAAGGCAATCAGACCGGGGATGGAGGCAATCAGACCGGAGGAGTAGAGACCGATCTGTGAACTGGTCAAGCGACAGCGATCTTGGAGGCGAGCGACAGCGGCCGTGAACACCACGACGAAGCAGGTTGAAGACGAGAGACGGCGGTCCTGGACTGAGGACGAAGCCGATCGAAGATGGAGACCGACGTCTACTATTACCAATAGTAGGGAACGACGTCGTTTAACCCAAATAACTGGGTTTTAAGCGAACTGTCTTCCTCCTCGGATTGAGAGAAGAATAAAAAGAAAAGAAAGAGACAAAGTCCTTTTTGGATATTTGCTTTGATACCAAGTCAAATAAGACACGATTGAGAAAATAATTTTCTGATATATTATTACACCCATTCTGTGGTGTATATAAACAGATTACAATCGTACTACACCAATTGTGTACTACTGTACTACAACACATACAAGGTAAGTATTTACAACAATATATTCCCTTGTAGCCTATTCCTAATAGGTAACGATGACTCACACTAACATTCAGCGCCATGATTCTCAGCCTCTTTGTTTTTCTTCTTTTCAGACTTTTCAGTTTGAGGTGAACCAGCTTCTTCTTTATCTTTGTGCTTCTTCACTTACACAGATTTCTCCCCATCTGAACAATCCAAAACACCATTGTCTTTATCCTTTTTCTTCTTCTTCTTTTCTGTCTTCTCAACTTTAAGCTCGGCCGCTTCTTCACCTTTGCTTTTCTTTGCGGGAATTGAAACAGGACTGTCAGTTATTTCCTCTTGTTTGCGCTTCTTCTTCTCCTTCTTTTTCCCACTCTTATCAGCTTCACCGTCACCCTTGCCATTATCAGTGGCAGCATCAGCACCATGATCCTGAGCCTCTTTGTTTTTCTTCTTTTTCATCTTTTCAGACTTTTCAGTTTGAGGTGAACCAGCTTCTTCTTTACCTTTGTGCCTCTTCACCTTCACAGATTTCTCCCCATCTGAAGAATCCAAAACACCATTGTCTTTTATCCTTTTTCTTCTTCTTCTTCTTTTCTGTCTTCTCAACTTCAAGCTCAGCCACTTCTTCACCTTTGCTTTTCTTTGCAGTAACTTCCTTTCTATTTGACTGTGAAGTTCAATTGAAATTAACAATTACAAGACCATAAAAGAATTTATTCAGAATAAAGGGTGTGAATTTCAAGTTCTCAGTTTGAGGATCATATATAATAGGAAAGTTAAAATTGGCTACCATATCTTGTGAGTTGGCTCCTGGTGAGCTTGGTGATGGGACAACTTGTTCATGAAAACTTGATTCAACACTGCCCTCGGAGTGTACTCTTTCATACCATCCTGCAATGCTGTCGGAGGCTTCTAAACATGTGTGCCTTCCTCTGTAAGTAATTTTCAGGATTTTTTTATCACTGGAGTGTTGCACTTCCTTTATGGCCATGCAGCCTTTGACATTTTGAGGAGTGCATACGTAATAATAAACTCTGCTAAATATAAACAATTTGATGTTATAGAATGAAATGGTTCAAACTTGTAACTATGCACTTTGTGGGACATTAATTCTGTACGAGATCGTAAGTAACATCATAAAGCGTTGACACAACCAAAAAGAGATTATATCGTCTGTATATTACTACATTTACTGAAACATTGTTACAATACTACTTACAATATAATTTCATGAAGCGTACCCAAATTTGATATAATGAAATGTCCGAAATACGTACCTTGGGTATTCAGCTCCTGGTATGTCCGTTTGGTCATACTCCCCCCATGTAAAACCATCAAAAGGACCTTCAATCCTCATACCCGGTGTAACTCCTACTTGGTGTGTTAGCATTGGTTGAAATTTCCAACAAGTGTGCCTCCCAACGTAAGTAATTTGACAGATTGTTGGGTCATCGTGAGTTGGCTTTATGGCTCTTGCCCAACAGCCAACACGTTCACCACAATAATACCTATCCCTGCCAACATAATAATTTAATGGTATAGGAAAAAAAGAAGGTCTTAGATAGGGTTGCCACGTGGTGAGGCAGTGCGGCCCTCTAATTACTGTCTACCAGGAAAGATATTTTGAATATTTTACCTTATAAATTGAGGACAGTTTTGGAACATCAAAATTTTTTTTTTTTTAAGTTTTGATTGGTAGACTGCACTACCCTCGCAGCCCCTACCCAAGAATTTCTCATAGGAGAAACGAAACAGATCTAGTAGTGGTGACATTATTTTTCACGTGGCACCTTAAGCTACATGAAAAACTGTCGACTCATAAAGCCAAATGAGAAAAAGCAGCAAGTTGATAGTTAAAGATTTCATGTGTTGGAAATTATTCTATGCACCGACGGTGCAAGTGACCAAACCCTTATAAAATAATCTCAACCCTTGATATTTATTATCAATTTTATTTTTAATAAACAAAAAATGTATTTAATGCAATCTAACCATTCATTTATGTTGGTGCAAGTGCACGGCGGTGCTCTGAATAATCTTCATGTGTTGGAAATTATTCTATGCACCGACGGTGCAAGTGACCAAACCCTTATAAAATAATCTCAACCCTTGATATTTATTATCAATTTTATTTTTAATAAACAAAAAATGTATTTAATGCAATCTAACCATTCATTTATGTTGGTGCAAGTGCACGGCGGTGCTCTGAATAATCTTCATGTGTTGGAAATTATTCTATCAATTTTTATCAAACCCTTATAAAATAATCTCAACCCTTGATATTTATTATCAATTTTATTTTTAATAAACAAAAAATGTATTTAATGCAATCTAACCATTCATTTATGTTGGTGCAAGTGCACGGCGGTGCTCTGAATAATCTTCATGTGTTGGAAATTATTCTATCAATTTTTATCAAACCCTTATAAAATAATCTCAACCCTTGATATTTATTATCAATTTTATTTTTAATAAACAAAAAATGTATTTAATGCAATCTAACCATTCATTTATGTTGGTGCAAGTGCACGGCGGTGCTCTGAATAATCTTCACATGGATAAAATAAAAAATCAAAGAGCTTATCCAAATGAGAAAAAGCAGTACGTTACGATGGAGTTCAAGTCGATCATGTAATGACGTATTACTGCTTGCATAGAATATTTTAATCTGTGGACTATAAAATCAAACGGCTTTAATTGATAAGCGTGAAAAAGTCCTTATACCCGTCGATTCCACCTTCATTCGATGACCATTTAAAACCATCATCCACACTCCCTTGCATCAGACCCGATGTAACTCTGACTTTTTGCGTCCACCTTTCCAGAGTTTTCCTGCAATTAACGTCAAAATTGTTATAGATAGCCACTGAATTCATTCATCATATATGAGAAGCGGTACAAAACCAAAAGTTATCATGAAAAAAAGTAGCCAATCGTATAATCAGCTTATAGACAGAGAGATTTAACCTCATTTCAAACGGATCAAAGTCCTCATCCTCATCGGAGGTGTAACTCGGTGCTCTGTTTGCGCCTTTAAAAACTTGTGATAATTTAAGGTATTGCTCATCCTCATTTGTGATGTCAGTGCCACTAGGTTCAGCCGAGCACCCCTCAAAGCTCCTCTCAGAATTATCAACTTCTGCCATTGGTTCCCCAAAATCTTCCTCATTGTTGGCAAAAACGAATCGAACTCCGCACCTTTCGATGCATGGTTTGAATCTATCACGCAATGTGTAATCGTATTTATGACTCGACTCATCGTGCAATTGTATCTCAAATTTGGCCTCTGTGTAACGGCGTTCATTGACTTCCTCTCTCTTAATCATGCCAGATTCAGACGATGGCACATATCCCAGTAACATGTGATTTGACTCGAGCCAACAACCATCACGGTCGAAATTAAAATAATTAACATCAAACAAATACAAACTGAAACGGTACTCGCAATGATCTCCTTTGAAGGTACAGAAACATCGAGCAGTCAGTTTAAGACAAGGAACTGGTTTTGAAACGATACTCGCAATGATCTCATCCTGGGTCTTATTAATAACCGCACATATAGTAAAGCCCAAAAACTTGTTGTCAAACCAATTTGGTGGTAGCTTGGCAGTTACAGAAGACCCCCTACACTGATGGGTGAACCACTCTGGAATTTCACTTCCAGGCAAAGAGACATAAAAGGGTCGGGAACGATTACCCTACAGTACCAAAGAAAAAAACAGATTAACTTCTTTCGCAAAGGCGGAAATATCAAAAGAAAAGAAAGTTGTAAGCTTTATGTTTATACCTGAGGAGGCAAATGAGTTTTTACAATATCTCTGAAAACATCTTTCTGTACCAGCTGACTGCAATTAGAAAATATGAAGCACCGACCGACATCGTAGGGAGACTGTGGTGTCGAAACAGATTCCAAAGCTCTGCAATCATGTGCCTTTATGTAACTTATTGTTGATGAAAGCTCTGGTATTGATCTCAGTCTCTTGCAACCGTCCAATTCAAGCTTTTCTAAGGAAGCAAGTCTATTCATGATTGCAGGTAAGCTCTCCAAATTGTCATTTCTTGACAACGTTAATGCTTTCAATGAAGAAAAATGAGCAATAGCATCGGATAATTCCAACAGATTGCAATCACGTAAATCAAGATGTAGCACAGCAGTACAACAATCTTCAATTGATGATGGCCATGATGAAAGGGGAGCAGCCATTTTTCGGCAATAAGAAAACGATAATCTACCGACCTTCAGACGTAATATAGAGAGTGGCAGTTGTTCTAAACCACTTTGGTGTACTTCAAATTCCAACAAAGATTCTAAACTCCCAATGTTCTCAGGCAACGTATGAAGTTTTAAGCAGAGTCTCAGGTTCAGAGATCTAAGTTCTGCCAAATTACAGATACTGTCTGGAAGATAGACGAGGCTTTTGCAGGCAAACATGTCTAATGATTTAAGCCCCTGAAGCCGTTCAATTGACCATGGTAGTTCCTTAATTCCAGAGTTATTTAAATCAAGCTT
Source organism: Rosa multiflora (assembly GCA_002564525.1). Taxonomy (NCBI): domain Eukaryota; kingdom Viridiplantae; phylum Streptophyta; class Magnoliopsida; order Rosales; family Rosaceae; genus Rosa; species Rosa multiflora. The sequence goes on from BDJD01003955.1 coordinate 51,617, forward strand.
TGACAGTGCTCCCATATCCTCCGAAATCTCTGGAAGCATCTCAAGATTTGAGCAGCTGGCAAGATTAAGGGTTTCGAGAGACTTCAATTGATCAATGCTGCTAGGAAGACTCTTAAGTTCACGGCACCCTGCTAAACTTAAAAAAACAAGGTTTTTAAGAGCTGAAATGGATGGGTGAACCTCCGTTAAAGTTGAACAACCATTAAAATGGAGTTCCTTAAGCTTTGTGGCAAGAGTCAAGTCAGGGGTTCTTTTAAGATATGGAGATCCACTCAAATCGATGCTTATCAAATTTTTCGCCGGCTGCATGCATGCGAGAACAACCAACAAAACATGCATTAAATTTAAAAATATATTAGCCATCCAAAAATTCATGAATTAGTATATAAAAGATTAAAAGCGATTCTTTGTACCTTGGATCCTTCCCAAAGTTGTTGTTCAATTTTACTGTAACGCACGTCAAGCAGAACAAGATTCTTGGGGTCAAAGTTGGATGGCAAACACTTTTGGGGATATCCATGCCAGACGAGAACCTTCAACCCACGAGAAAGAAACTTGAAGTCCCCAGTCAGGCGATTTTCACTATCATCTCCAGCATACCTTTGCCTGTAAGTGAATATGCGCATTGAAGTATTGAAGGATCCGTCTTCCTTGTTCGGCAAGTCAATCATCAAGCGTCCCGCATACTCCGGAGCCTAAGTAACCAAAAGTGGAATTAAGTGAGTGCGTGCAGAGCCTTATTTAAGAGTATTATAAGCTGAATACATGTTTCCCATGAATTTGATTTTGCTCAAAGTTGAAAATCTTAGAAAAGGATTATGTATCTATGACATAAAAAATTGAGAAATCATGCATGATTCATGGTCATACCGTATTTTCAGTAAGCACACGCTCAGCTTCTTCACCCCAAAATCTACTCCGCTTCCCGTCTTTTTCAATTTGTCTACCCATTTCTTGTAGTAAATCGTGCATCTCAAGTTGATTGGAATATGAGACAGTTACAAGAGCTCTTTCAACTAGAACATCTAAGTCAAGGCCGGGACTGATGCAGTCACAATTGGCAAGAACTTTTGTTACATAGTCTTTCTCCATTCCTTTAAAGAAACATGCAATATCTAGAAATATGACCTGCTGACAAGGCTCTAGTCCATCATAGCTTATTTTAAGCACGTTCTCAATATCTGCGTGCGGACATTCCTTCAATTTCTTGAGCTGACCTTCCCAGTGATCTACACTTCTCTTACGAAGAAACTTTCCCAATACTATAAGTGCTAAGGGCAGACCGCGTGCATATTCTGCTATGCACTTTGAGAGATGTTCATACTCTCCAGGGGGTTTGCATGTGTCGAAGGCCTTCTGGCTGAAGAGTTTCAGAGCATCTTCATCACTTAATGGCTCGGGCTTGTATATCTCAAATCCACGCACCACATGTTCATCTCTAGTTGTTACAATAATTATACTTCCACCACCAAATGAACGTTTCTCTCCGAGCAAGGTATCAATCTGGCTTGAATCGAGTACATCGTCAAGAACAACTAGGATTTTTTTCTTACGTAGCCTTTCCAACCACATCATGTGATCCCCATCGAAATTGTTGACTATTCCCTTAAAGATTTCAGATAGAAATTGAAGTTGCATTTCTACTTCACCTTTGCTCTTGAAGCGTTCCCTCACATTTTTAAGAAAGCAACGGTAGTCAAATTGATGAGAAATTCTGTTATAAACAGCCCTGGCAATGGTGGTTTTACCCAAGCCGCCCATTCCCCAGATTCCGACATAGACAGCATCATCCGGCGCATCATTTAATAGTCGTCCCACTTGACGCAGATGGGAATCCATTGCAACCAAGCCATCCTCTATGTGTGGCGAGATCCGATTCACTTTATCAAGGACATCATTTACAATACGCTCAATGAGCTTGGCATCATCCCTTCAAAAATTAAAAAACAAATGCAGTCAAGTCTCAGATAAGGACGCCCTTGATGCCATATGGTTGCTAAGAAAATATACACAATATCACCGACACAATACCAAAAAGAAGGTATTCATTTAATATGTTAGATCAGACCAATAAAATTAAGGATGTTATAAATGTTGCAGATACTATTGAGCTCAGTGTGTGCACTTTGTTATAATTTGCACGATTCATATGCAAGCCACCAACAAAAAACAAAAACAAAAAAACAAAAGTCCAACGGCAACAAAAATAAGAATACTCGATTTAAGACCATTTACTCCTAATTAATTTTTTTTTTTGGCAAAATTATTCCTAATTAATTAAGAGGAGGAAGAGTAAGTTACCCAAAATCTTTGGAATTGGAATCCCAGCCACTTAAGTCAGCGGCTTTGCTTAAAGCGGGTCTCCATCTCTGCACTTCTTTCAGCAACTTCTTGTCCTTTTTGCATTTGCGCTCATGCTCGTCATAAGCTTTGCCAAACCTTCCCGTCTGTTTACGAATGTGAGAAGGATCTACTTTGTAGAAAACGGGTATCACAATCTGCTTGTGCTTCTCCTCGTATTCCATAATCTGCACCAGTTCTTTCAAGCACCATGTGGAATTCCCGTAGTTCTCAGAGAAAACTACAATCGAAAGCTTTGATTCAGCAATGGCTTTCAGTAGATCCGAAAGGCGGTCGCCTTTTTTAAGATCTTCTTTATCAATGTAGACTTTGAGTGCCTTTTCCAGAGCTTTGTGAAGATGGCAGACAAAGCTCTGTCGGGTGTCTTCGCCTCTAAAACTGAGGAAGACATCATAGGTCAATGAAGATGAAGAAGAAGAAGAAGAAGAAGAAGAAGAGGAAGCAGGGTCCATTAGATTAACAAGCACAAGATTGATTCAAGCTTGGAAGAAATCGACTGGATCTAGAGTAGTGAGAAAATGATAAAAAGGCAGCTGGGTAGACATGAGTAAGGTAAGAGGATATTATTACATGACCTCAGTCTATATAAGATGAGGCCCCTTCCAAGATATTACTAGGCAAATTAACCAAAGCATGAGTGACAATTTCCTCGAAGATGCCTTACAATGCACCGAAAGCTGTAGGGATGTTCCCCACGAAAATTCCATGAAACACCAGCCGGTAAAGAAGGGGGTCAAAAAGAAAAAGAAATAGTGAAACTACAGTGAAATAAATACTCCTCCTGGCCTACTAAAGTGTTCAGATTCATTGTAAACAAAGAAAGATCTCCGGTATTTGCACTTCCAAAGGATGCATTTACGAATGATATCACTAAAACTAGTGAAGATCTAAGGTTAGACATATATATTGACACTCGAATGATTTCATCAGAATGTTAACATCACTCAATTAACTCCAAATTCCCTCAATAATTTTTTTTTTCTGAAATTATAATAGAATAATATATCACTATCTTGAAACCAAATTCAACTATGGAATTTTGATAGAATTCAGTGTGTTAGTGCTGAGTTTAATTAGGAAGAATGTCACAGTAACTTAGGCCTTGGAAAGTGTTGATCTTAATTAACGCATCTTCCATAATACACCAAAAGCTTCAAAAATATTCCACCAAAGAGCAGCACGTCAACTTAACTACTTAAGGGTCAAAAAGAAGAGAAAACGTGAAACATGAAATGATGATTGCTAGGGTGATGTCCCCATCTCCCATGTGCTGTGCTTCCCTGAACTTTTTTTCTTTTGAAATTCCCTTCAGTAAAAACAAATCTCACCAGGTTTTCTTACTTGGTTATAATTTCTTTTTGGTGGTAAAACTTATGTCCCTTTTTTCTCCTTTTCTGAAACGATCAATTGAAAAGCAGTGTTTTTCGTTGTGTTATTTTGTCATAAATAAAATTGAAAAGCAGTGCACCAAAGGGGACCCCGAGCCAGGCCACTAGGTACAGTTAATTCCCAGCACATTATGTTTTGACGGTTGTGTCTGTTTCACATCTGGGCATTGGGAAAAGAATGTCATTTATTTTTTTCAATTTCCTGGATGGCAAAGAAAATGATTCCCAAAAAAAAAAAAAAAGAGGATCCCCCCGCGTTGAAAACTGTATCCATGACTTAGATGGTGAAAATCCCTATTCCTCTTTATCTTATCTTTTAATAATGGGATGATTGAAACCTATTGGCCAATTATTTTTAATTTTGTATAGGGATAGTTTTTCTGTCTTTTTTCTTTTTTCGAAAAATGAATTCATTGAAACTTTTAATGATTACAATCGTTTAGAATGACATCCCGAAAAACCTTAGGAGCAAACACAAGCCATAAACGGCTTGAAGCTAGAGCTAAGCTAGAACAAACCGGAAGGTGTACTAACCAGCAGGAAGTTCATGTACAATAAAATACAGCTCTAAATCACTTATAGAGAAACTAACAGAAAACTGAAGATAAATTCTCAGCCTCCTCAAGATAAATACCAACAATGAGACCATTGCCACGATCTTGAGATTTGAAGACTAAACCATCAGAATCTGTAATTCGGGCATGCAAGAGATCGGTAGATAACTCAAAACAATGTTCGTCCCAGCACAATTAACATTGCACGCCAGGCACGCAATTGTGGTACTCACAGCGTGATTATACAGAGATCTTTTATAGAATATAGCAACGAGCAATCTGCCTACACGTAAGCACAACACACCCAAAATAATAATAAGAACACATTTAAGCAAGTGAGTGTCCAATAAACCTCCTGGGTCCCAAATCCAAGTTTGTGGAGAGCACAAGCCTAGCCATTGGGCTTTGTTTTGGGCCCAAAACCAGCCCATCCCGCAAGCCCACCACCTTAGTTGGGCACCCACCAGTCTGATATGGGCACCCAACCAAGGCAGGGCCAAACGCAGTCAGACAGAGCTGTCGCCGCCACTGCCCAGTGCTGCACCTTTGGCGTCCAAACGCCTTGAATCCACACACTCAACCATGCCTCCTTCCCATCTCTCGCCGCCACCAATAACCCATCTAGATTGTCAACAACCTCGGCCAGACAGGACCGGCCCCATCATTGTCATCAAACTTACCGCGCTAACTTCCGGCAGCCCACCCCATTGCCATAGCAGCCTATCTGATGAAAACCCATCAAATCTCATCTGTTTGACCAAGCGCAGAATCGATTGGAGATCGAAGATGGACGACGACTCAGATCTGCTCCACACCATCCAACGTTGAAAAAGAGCATGAGCAGAAAAACTGTCATCGCCCTCATCACCACAAGCCCACGAGGAACAGTCTAGCCACTGCTAAGCACTCGGAGGATCCTCAGAAGAATCCAGCGCCGCTCTCTGCTCAAACCCTAGGGTTTGCTTTATTTTTGTATTGGAGTTCTATAGTTTTTCTGTCTATTGTCAAACTTATACTACTTGACTTATGCATATGTCAATGCATTAAAGATGTAATGAGAAACTCAAATAAATCTACCCAGCTTTATTACCTAAATGGTAAAATAGGAAATTTTTGTTGAGTGTAAATTTTGCAATAAGCAACTAACTTGACCACCATCCATGCCTCAATTTTACGGACTTCCAACGCAAATAAATGGGTGTCAAAATACTTCCAAATTTATTTGAAAACCTTACTTTCCTCAAACAATTAGGAATCAGAAACTGCACCTAATTGTTGGTTTTGCCGCAAGTGATGCATCGAGCAAAAGATAGCACATTTTAGTGAGTGTCCTAAATTGAGGAAACGGTTCGGTAATGAGAAAGATGAAAGATCAGGGATGGCCCAAGATAGCACATGTTATAAAGGTTAAATTTTTTGAACGTATTGATATTACTAATATAATGTGGTCTTTTTGTTTTTGGTATAAATCGAGGAGTTGAAGAGCTTCACCAAAAGAGTGCGATAACTGGAGGTGTTGTTTTGGAATGAAATAAACCGAACATCATGTGTTAATAGAACTCAAAAGTGATATTGTGTACAAGTGTGATTGTAGAAGTGGCTTTTGTATTTCCTTCTTTATCAATATTGATTATCTTGTATTCAGCACGTTTCAATAACTTCATCAAACATGCAATGGCGGAGCCTTATTGTTGCTTGAGATGGCCATGGTCCCTCCAAGCTTCCACATGGTGTTGTATATAATTGGCTAAAAATTTTCCCTTTCTATATATAAATTGTCACAAAAACTGATTATTGGCCTCTCCAAATCATGTAAACTATATAGTCTATATTGATGGTCTTCCCAATTCTGGCATTCTAGTTTCGCCGCTGCAGACATGTGTTATTCAATAGTATGCCCCTGAGTCACGAAGTTAATCACATTTGATCAATTTTCCATAGTTAAAAGATTGGTACTCCTTTATGATATCTGACGAAGCATTTTTTTTTAATCAAAAATGAACTTATATTAGAACAAGACTGTCACGCCCCTGATTTTACACACATGAAAATCGATATATATAACCCCATAATTATATATGCGTGAACGTTCAGTCATCAATACAAAATACCTGAAATCTTTTTCCCTTAAACTTACACACATATTGATGCCCTGAACCCTCAAAGTTATATACACTCGCTTCAAAGAGTTATATATTACACAAGCTTACGAATTAAATTGTCAACAACAAGATAAAACGTAAATGCTCCTCAGAGCTCACTAACAACGGAAGTCCTTATCAACAGTATGTCATAAAAGAAATGGCTTCCTACCGTAAAGCTGCAAAGGCGCTACCTCAGCTTCAGCACGATTATCCTAACCTGCAGGATTAACCCCTACACCGTTGGAATGGTGCACCGGGTTGCCACACAACAAACCCGGTAAGCTTTTGCAAGCCCGTATGAGTAACTCAAAACAACTCACACAATACCACGGGATAAAAGCCCGCACAACTCACGCCAAACACGAGGAAAACCTTTCGACTCGAGAGTAAGGAAAACATACCATGCTTCCCAATCGACTCGAGAGT
>BDJD01003955.1:60190-74912 GCA_002564525.1 Rosa multiflora
ACTTGGAGGAGAATCGGCGCTAGAGAACACCAGAGGGACGACCAGATGGCGGAGGCGATCCTGTCTGGAAAGTTTCGTCGCCGGAGGTGGCCGGAGCTCGCCGGAAAAGTCTGGTCGGAATGTCGGGTTCGGGTCGGGTCAGTCGAAATTCTTTGATAGTGAAGGTATCGACCGAGAGAGAAAAGGGAGAGAAAAAGGGTTTCCGGAAGAGGAAAGTGAAAAAATGAAATATTTTTCTGATTTTTCCAATATATACTAAAACGGAAACTTCTTCCGATAGCCATAACTTCCTCATACCAACTCCGATTTCCGCGTTCGACATATCCACGAACTCGTATCGACGCGCTCTACGACTTTTGTGAAGGAAGTTTTCGGAGAATCTCAACGAATAAAAAGTCAACCTTTAGCAACCCCCCTAAAACCATATACTTCAATTAATTATTCGCCCGAAACACTTCCGCTCCATCCACGAGCCACAAAACTGTCCAAAAGTTATAAAATTAATTCTGGAAAATCCTCAGAAAATAATTATGAATTTCTGGGGCATCACAAAGACCTCAATGGAGGTACTGAGAATCGTGATGGAGAACATCACAAATACAAGTAGGTGCTAGACCTACCCAGATTCAACTATTAATTGCTTCAAAGCCTATGCCAGCAAGCCTATGTGATACCATATTGCTGGAGCGTGGTTGATGACGTATTTGAACGTTTGGAATTGTCTGCATGACACTCTGTATGTCATCAATTAAGCCCCCATTGGCCAAGAGAGTGTGGTATGTGCACAGAGCCTCAGCGATAGCCATGGTACTATCACTTTCTACAACCACATGCTGTATATGAAGAGAAACAAGGAAATCAAGTCCTGCTCTAATTGCCATAAGCTCACATTGTTTCGGAGAAGTTGCATATGTCACTAGACTAGCAAATGCTGCTACAAATCTTCCTGATGCATCCCATAAAATTCCTCCAATGCCTTCCTTGATTTTTGATGATAAGAAAGTTGCATCAACATTCAGTTTAAACGCTCCATTCTCAGCAGGTTTCCATCGAGGCCGTGGATGCGCTTTCGGTTGTTTGACTCCACCTCGAGCTTTCTGAAACTCTTCACGCCATGGGAAGCTGCTCAATAATACATCTTGAGCAGTTTGCTGTGTGCTTGACCATAGCATGTTATTCCTGTTTTTCCATATAGCCCAGATTATCATCATTAGACGTGCCAAGTTTTCAGCACTCAATGTTAAGGCTCTTTCTAATATCCATTCTTTGAAGTTGAGTGATGGTAAAATAGTGCCCAAGGTGGACCACATCTTCCACTCAATGATTGCAGAGTAAACAGTTGGTGGCACCATCATACCCCTTCGTAAGCAGCCTTTCTCTTATGGGGAGCAAATTACGACAAGCTCTCCAAACACAAATGCTTACCTTACCAGGCACTTTAGCCTTCCATATATTCTTCCAGAGGTCTTTGTATGGATCCCCACTGGATGTAGAAGTGAGAGTATTTTGCATAACATCTACTCGTATGATCCAATATGCAGACTTAACAGAGTAATATCCCCTCTTTTCCTGATGCCAAACTAACCGGTCTGGGTAAAGAGTACGACTTAGAGGAATACAAAGAATCCTTGAGGCAATGTCATTGGGGAATATACTATGGACTAACTCAGCCTTCCACTGTCGAGATGTGCCATCAATGAGGTCTGCCACCTTGTGTAAAGAGGTGTGTTGAGATCTAACAGGTTGATACGAGGGTTGTACAGGGATCCACAGATCAGTCCAAATATTAACTTGCTCCCCATCTCCAATTTTCCATTGTATGCCAGCTTGAAGTACAGCTCTGCCTTGTAAGATGCTCCTCTAAGAGAAAGAAGGAGAATCACCTACAGTAGCCTCCCATAAAGAGTAGTGTGGGAAATATAAAGCCTTATATAACCTAGCAACCAAAGATTGCGGATTGGAGATAATTCTCCATCCTTGTTTAGCAAGCATGGCTATATTGTAAGCATAAATGTTTTTGAAACCCATACCTCCCTCTTGTTTGGTTAAGCAAAGCCTTTCCCAACTTCTCCAATGAATTTTCTTCTTCTCATCAGTGTCCCCCCAAAAGAATGAAGCACATAGTTGGCGGATTTCATCACATAGGCTTTTTGGTAGTAGATAACAATTCATGGCGTAGAGAGGCATTGTTTGAGCTACGACCTTGATGAGGATTTCCTTACTAGCACAACTTAGGATTTTGGACTTCCAGCTGATTAACTTCTTTGACAATCGTTCTTTGATGTAAGCAAATTTTGCTGTCTTGGACTTCCCTACTCTCAATGGTAAGCCAATGTATTTATCATGCTCATCTTTTCTTTCTACCTCAAGGATGAATGCCAGACTATTCTGGAGAGCAATATCAACATTCTTGCTGAAGACCATACTGCTCTTTTGGAAATTTACTTTTTGGCCCGAAGCGTGCTCATAAACTTTGAGGATGCGTTTAATTGCATGACATTCCTCGTTAGTGGCTGTTCCAAATAACAAAAAATCATCTGCAAAGAATAGATGATGAAGGGTGGGAGCTTGTGGACACATCTTCATTCCCTGGATCAAATTATGTTGCGTAGCATTAGTGATGAGGGCCGACAGACCTTCTGCACAGAGAATAAATAAGTAAGGTGATAGTGGATCACCTTTCGGATCCCTCTGGTAGGTAATATATGTAGAGTTGGCTCTCCTTGTACCAATAAAGAATAGCTGACTGAAGTGACATTGATCATGACCATGGTTATCCAATTTGGATGGAACCCTAGTTTGGTCAGGATAGCTTACAGGTACGGCCACTCTAGTCGGTCATAGGCTTTACTAATGTCTAATTTCAAGGAAAAGAAACCAGTTACTTGCTGACGAAGCTTATGCATGAAGTGCGCTACTTCATTAGCAATTAGTGTGTTATCAAAGATAATTCTCCCTGGTACATATGCACTTTGCAGAGGAGAGATGATGTGAGGGAGCCAAACTTTGAGACCATTTGCAACAACCTTGGAACAAATTCTACATATGACATTGCTTAAAGCAATTGGCCGAAATTGAGCAGCTTCTTTAGGGTTTTTTATCTTCGGTATTAAGCACAGATAGGTGAAGTTGGTGGCTTGTGGTATGTTTCCTGTCTCCACAAAGCTACGCACTGCCATACACATATCAAATCCCACCACATGCCAATATTTTTGGAAAAAGAAAGGGGACATACCGTCCGAGCCTGGACTCTTCGATGGATGCATTTGAAATAGTGCAGTTTTAATCTCTTCATCTGTGTAATGCTGCATAAGACTGTCATTCATCTCAGGTGACACTTTTGTTGGTGTTGCCTGTATAATTTCTTCAATAGCCTCTAAGTTGGTACCCTCAGTGGAGAATACTTGCTTAAAATATGATAGTAGGAGTCTCTGAATTTCATTTGGTTCAACTTGCCACTGCCTATGTTCGTCAGTAAGTCCTCTGATTAGGTTCTTGCTCTTACGATTAGTAGCCCTCCTATGAAAGAAGGCAGAATTCCTATCCCCATCTTTAAGCCAAATTGCACAGGATCGTTTTCTCCAATACTTCTCTTGCTGAGCCAACAGTTGACTGTGTTTAACATGTAACAGTCTTTGTTCTTCATATTATTTTGGAGAATATGGTCGACGCATGAGATCATTAAGCTTCTCTTGGATGATTCTCATCTCCACTTTTTGATTATTTAGCTCAGATGAGTACCATTGCATCAAAGTATTTCCAGTATCTTGAATTTTTAGGGCTGCCTGTTGTAGTGCATTACCAGTAGATGGTGTGGACCAGGACTACTGTATGAGCTCCCTACATCTAGGGTTTTCATGCCAACATTCTTCAAACCTAAATTGCTTCATGATTTTCCACCACCTTAGTTTCTCTACACTCACAATGATCAAAATTGGACAATGATCAGATTCACTAGGGTTTAAAGTGAGGACACGACTGTAGGGAAATAGAGCCAGCCATTGTGGAGTTTGAAAGCCCCTGTCCAAGCGCTATTTGGTGTACTTATTGCTCCACGTAAAGCAACTGCCTACAAATCCCATATCAATAAGATCACAGTTGGCCATAGTTCTTCGAAACGTGGCCATGGGTGCTGCTGCTCTTCTAGGGCCTCCAGATTTATCATTGTTCGACATGATTTCATTGAAATCACCAGCCATAAGCCATGGCAAGGTACATGCTTCGGCTGCTAGGGCTTGGATGAGTTCCCACGTTCGGTGTCTGCCATTCCTTGCTGTAACCCCATACATACCAGTAAATCTCCATTTATGAGTCTCCTCTGGTTTACCAATAACAGCATCAATATGATTGGGAGATCGAGATAGTACCGATACATGAGTATCATCATTCCAGATCAAGGCTACACCCTGAGAATCCCTTTCCTGCGGATAGCAAATGTTATCTTTGAATCCAAGTCTCTGGGTGAGTGCATCAATATGTTCTTTTTGTGCTAAGGTTTCTGCCAGGAAGATAATACTAGGTTTACGGGCTTGAACAATGTCAATGAGGGCCCTTTGTGACTCAAAGTTGACAATTCCCCTTCAGTTCCAGACAAGGACGTTGCCATGAAGCATGAGTGGAAGATAGTGGCCATGGACGCGGCTTGTGTGACGTCGCAGATGGTGGAGTGGCACTTAGGGTTTTTTTTTTTTATGCATTTAGTCCCTATAAAGTTAATGTAATGGACAATCAAGAATGGCTCTAATAACATTTTAAAATCGAGGATGGGGTGTAGATATTAGATAATGGGAGAGAAAGTTAAAAAGGAGAGTGGAGTTGAAAAATCTAAGTCATTTCAGTGAAACAAATATCAATGTTTTTCGATTACACAAAGTCAGCAGATTCTAAAGGTCGTCGCCTTTTTAAGATTTTGTTCATCAATGTAGACTTTGAGTGCCTTCCATTCCAAGTTTTGTGAAGAAGATGAAAAAGGCAACCGGGTCGACATGAATAAAGTAAGAGAGTATTCAGTGCACGTTTATTCAGTGCACAAACATGCACTTACACCAACATAAATAGATAGTTGGGTAACATTTTTCTATCATTGAAAAAAGATTGTCTATAAATATCAACGATAAATTTGCTGAATATGTGAACCACATTGGAAAGAGAGCGGAAGATCTTTGCAAAGATCTCATCATCTAGAGGATCCCAACAATTTACTGACACTTGCTTCCACCAGTCCTCATAGAAAACAGATGTTATTAGACCTCACGTCCTCGATCTATAAGATGAGGCCCCTTTCAAGAAGTTACAAGGCAAAACATCAACCAAAGCATTTATGAGTGAAAATTTCCATGAAGATGCCTTATAATGCACCGAAAGCTTAAGGGATCGATGTTCCATCAATGTCCCCATGAAATTTCCATGAAAGACCAGCCGGTAAACAAGGATTATGCACCTTTGGTGGTTAGAAAAAATTTTCCGTAAAGTAAACGGATATTATTACTTGACCTCAAATCCTCAGTCTATAAGATGAAGCCCGTTCCAAGAAATTACAAGACACATCAACCAAAGTAGGGCTGTCACTTGGTTTGGTAATTACCAAACCGACCGAATACCAACCAATGTTTTAAGTTTGGTAAACCGACTTTTTGGTAACCGAGACAGATAAAAATGAAATAAAAAATTACCGAAAAAGTTGGTTTGATTTTGGTAAATACCGAATCTATCGGTTATCTTTTGTTAGCTTTATATACTATGGTTTTCAATACACATGTCTATATTAAGAAATAATTAAACATAAAAAATTTTCATAATAGTATGAACTTTACAATATATACTATATTAATAGTACATGTATTTTAAGTAACCTAGTCACAGATTGTTAAATAAACCTAGTTTTATTGAAAATAGCTAAAACTTGATGTCATTTATACAAAAGAAATGTATAATTAGTAGATTGATACAAAGTTTACGACTATAAAATTGAAAAACCTAGTTTTGCTCATTCAAATTTTTATTTCAAAGAATTAGTTGTCCTAAAGTTGGTAATACCGAAAATCGAAATACCGAATTTGGTACATATGATTAAAAACCGAAAATTTTAGTTGGTAATTGGTAGCTCAATATTGAAACCGAAAGCTTTAGTTTTGAAGTTGGTAATACCTAAAACCAATTCAAACCGACCGAGTGATAGCCCTAAACCAAAGCATCTATGAGTGACAATTTCCATGAAGATGCCTTACAATACACCGAAAGCTTAAGGGATGGTCCATCAACGTACCCATGAAATTTCCATGAAAGACCAGCCGAAAAACAAGGAGGTCAAAAAGAAAAAGAAACAGTGGAAGTGAAAGACTCACAGAGACATAAGCTAGCCTTTCAACCTCTCCATGGTCCCCGATGTGATGTGCTTCCTTGTCCTCGTATAGATTTTTTTCCCCCCGAGACAATAAGGGGAGTTCCTAGCACAATTTCTTGCTCAATTTCAATCCTCCTTCCCCACCTCAATAACAATTTTCACCGGTTTTTCTTTGGTTATATTTTCTTTTAGTAAATATTTAATTGCATACAGTTATTGGAAGACCATAATAGCAAAGAATTAATAGAGGACATCAGACACGTTTGATGAAATCATTGAAACATAAAAGATCACACGATCATTTTCTACTATAAAACTAAATCTACTGAAGCCTATTCATTTGCCATGATTTCATAAACTTGTTCTCTCATACTCTTAATTGTTTTTTCCTATTCATTTGCCATGATTTCATAAACTTGTTCTCTCATACTCTTAATCCCCTGTGGCTTCTTTTTATCTGTCTTATTATTTATCCTCCGCTTGATCAAACAGATCAGATTGTTTTGGGTTAAAATCTAACAGAGTGGTGCTGGGTTTTGGTTATGAGGCTCTGTGGTATACATTTATAAAAAAAAAAAATTAAGGGGGATATATTGTATTCTTTATATACCCATAGAATTTAAGAAAATATCAATGTTCTAGTGCCATGATAAAATATGAGAAAAGATATCGATCATTTCTTTTTATTTATGTATTTATTTATTTTTTAATAATGGGATGGTTGAAACCTACAATATACACACACACACAATCCCCGTTGCATTTTAATCTTTTATAGGCACATTACAAGAAACAAAAATGTTCACCTGGTCAGTTATTGACCAAGAAAATAATGTTCAACCACCATTGGATGTAAATCCAATGGCAGAGAGAATTATTATTAAATTTAGGTGTTTTGTTTTCCACCATTGGATGTAAATCTAAAGGTTATTGAGTGGTCAGCAACGGACCAAGTGAACACTATTGTTACAAGAAAAGATTGGACAAAGCATTTAATGCTTTGTCTATAGGGCCTTTTTTTTTTTTTGGAGACTTGTCTATAAGACTTATGCATATGTGAATGCATTAAAGATGCAACGAGAAACTCAAAAAACAACTTGTTGTCTGAAATGAACTTCATTCCTTCTTAAATGTGAAATATTAAAAAGAACGTAGGCATGGGAAGCCCTGTGCATTTGTTAGTTGTTACCCAATGCATAGATTGATGGAAAAAAAAAAAAAAAAAAGAGGAAAGAAACCAAGAAAAAGTGATGACGAACTCAAATAACTCTTTCAATATAATAATATTATATGTTAATTAAAAAAATTAATAATATTATATCAAAATCATACCAGCAGCTAGCTAAAGAGTAGATTAACCTAAATGGAAAGAAGCAATCCAGGCGGAACTAGATTCTCTGGCAAAGAGACAGGTATTTGGTCCGATAGTGCTAACACCACCAGGTGTAAAACTTGTAGGACATAAATGGGTGTTTGTTAGAAAGCGTAATTAGAAAAATGAAGTCCTGAGGTACAAGGTGAGCCTTGTGGATCAAGGTTTCTCAAAACGCCTTGGAATTGACTACAAGGAGACATACTCTCTCGTAATGGATGTTATAACGTTCTGCTACTTAGTTAGCTTGGTAGTTTCTGAAGGACTGGAAATGCAGCTCATGGATGTGGTTATTGCATATTTCATATATATATATATATATATATATATATATATGAAAGTGTCTGATGGCCTTACATGACCTAAATCAAGTTAATTTAAACCACAGAGTGCGTTTGCAATTAGGTTGAAACGCTTACTTTACGGATTGAAACAATCCGGGCGGATGTGGTATACCCGTCTAAGTGACTACTTGATTGGAAGGGGATATAAGAACGATGAATTATGCCCCTGCATATTCATAAAAAAATAAATAAATAAATAAATAAATAAATAAATAAAAAACAAGTTCTGGATTTGCAATTGTAGCTGTATATGTCGATGATATGAACATAACAGATTAATAGGTACTCTTGATGAAATAAGAGAAACCGCGAGCTACTTGAAATCCGAATTTGAGATGAAAGATCTTGGGAAAACTCGATTCTGTCTAGGCCTTAAACTAGAACACCGACTTTGTGGAATACTAATCCACCAGTCTGGGTATGTCCAAAAGATGCTCGGGCGATTTAGCATGGACAAAGCTCATCCTGCTAGCACTCCCATGATCGGTCAAAGTTTGGATGCAAGGAAAGATCCATTTCGTCCAAAGAAAGATGAGAAGAGGTGTTGGGAGCTGAAATTCCCTATTTAAGTGCAATAGGCGTATTATTATACTTAGCCCAGTGCAGTCGACCAGACATTGCATTCTCAGTGAACTTGTTAGCTAAATTTAGCTTAGCGCCAATGCAGCGTCACTGGAATGGTATCAAAAATATTTTTCGATACCTAAAAGGAACCATTGACTTGTGATTGTTCTATCCCTACAGAGAGACAAGAGGGGCCGCAGATGGAACTGCAATCCCTAAAGGAAATGTTGATGGCGAAAGCGACACTCACTACACCGAAACTCCAAATAATGTTTTGGCTAGTTTTGCTGATGCTTGGTACCTCTCTGACCCACATAAAGGTCGTTCCCAAACTTGTTGTGTATTTACCATTGGAAACACGGCGATATCTTGGAGATTAACCAAGTAAACCCTTGTGGCTACCTCCTCGAACCATTTAGAGATCATTGCTCCACATAAGGTGGTTCATGAGTGTATATGGTTAAGAGCTATCGTTACACATATTTGAGGGACTAATGTTTTGAGTTCTACTTGCATTCATGAAAATAATGCATTTATGAAGAGCCTACTTGCATTTATGAAGATAATGCAGCTAGCATAGAATAGATGAAGCTAGGTTATATCAAGGGTGATAATACAAAACACATCGCCAAAGTTTTTCTACAATCAGCAGTAATAGGCTCTTCTCAAGATTCAAGTGAATCAAGTAAGGTCTGAGGAGAATGTGGCAGATTTGTTTACCAAATCATTGCCTAAGGCCATATTTGAGAGATATGTGAAAAACATAGGATTGCGAAGACTTTCCAAGCTCCCTTAACTAATGTAAGGATCAGGAGGAGGTGTAGACGTCAGGATGAGTCTAACGCACACATGTCATCATCAAATGTAATAGGTCAGTTGTGCTCTTTTCCTTCGACCAAGGTGTATTTTTTATCCCACAAAGTTTTTATTGTAACTTGGCAAGGTTTTTAGTGAGACAATAATTCATGCACCATTTTATCTTTTACTTGGCACAAGGGGGAGTGTTAAAGTAACTGACGAAGAGGGAACTAAGGGTTTAGGGTTTTAGCAATTACAGCTCAATCATCATTTATTGTCATTATTATAATTGATATTTCCATTGTAATTCTCTCTCTATATAAATGGACTATCAAATGAAATGAGTAGACCAATTCCCATTTTACTTTTACACTGTTGTTTAACAAAAAAAACAATTTAAGTAAAGAAAACTTACTAAATCAATTATAGAGTAAGAAAGAGATAAGTTGTATGTGAATAAAAAAATAAAGAAACATATTTAGAAAATAACAAAAATAGAAAATTGTTAGGACTAGATTAGGTGGGTTTTAAGGGTCAGGTCGGGCTCTATTTACCTAGCCCCTATCCTACCCTATTAGAGAAAAGGCCGAGACAACCCACCTAAATACAAGGGCTGCGCCAGCCGGGCTTCAAATGTGCTTAAGGCCTAAGGGTCAAATGATGACCCTAGTTGGGAGGAAGAGAAGAGAAAGATATTAGAGCTATGTGGAAGGAAACCATGACACTAGCGTAAAATTGAAGGTGGCTCTGGGTGACAAACGCACACATGAATCACAAGCCGAGAAGATGATCACTAGCAAGGAGAGAAGAGCGAAGTCTTGCCGAATGCAACCAGATAATCCTTTCACGACCCAACTCACTCACCAAAAAATTATAGATTGGGTCTATAGCTGGGACTTTAAATTTATGGGTCGATTGGGGATGCAAATCTAAGTTTGTCCCTTAATGATGATGAAGACTGGTGATCCATCAAGATGCTGATAATGATGAAGAAGATGCTGAATCAAGTGAATATGAAGAAACAATCAATCTACTATATTAATGATATATATGGGCTCTGTTTAGTGGAGATTTTTTTAATTGAGTAGTTAGTGAAGAGTTCTAAATCAATGGTTGATAACTTCACCAAAATTGCAGCCACTGAATGTGCTATTCTGGAAAGAAAAATGTTGGTCCGCTCTATCAGTTGTGGTCATCGCATTAGAGTTTGGAATATATTACAGAATGTTAATTAGTGATATTGTACGTGACACAAAATACTCACAATAATTTTACATATATGGAAGAATGAGAGTTGTGAAAAATATTGTGCCTGGTGCTTTTCTTTGCTTCCCTTTTTTGATGGCTGGAATCTAGTAAGAATTTGATCATTTTGGTCTGTCACTTCATTGGTTCCACCCATCAAAGAGGGGAAAAAAAATAAAAACAAAAACAAAGAATTAAGTTTAGAATTTGGCCACTAAAGTGGGAACCTTCGCTTGAATACAAGATTTCATGACTTGAATACAGTCAATTATATTTGATTCGATCATTGGGCATCTTTCAATAATTTAGCTTGATTCCATCAACTTGAAGTAGGTACAACATTTTAACAAAATTGTTACGTCTCATACTGTCATTATCCTTCAATGGTTAAAGAAGGGAGGGGAAACTCTCTTGAATTGAATGGACTTAGGCCACATGCCCACAAGGCCACAACTAGCCTAGGTTCAAAAAGTTATAGGCTTTCTATCCCTCTGAAATGTCAAGTAAAGAAAAAAGAGACAGAATTAGCTTCAATTTTTAACCGCTCCTATCATGCCCACCCAACAAGTGGATATTGTGTTCGTTGCTTATGTGTAGGATATGATTAATCCTCTTTCCATTATTGGCTGCTTCTTGGAAATGATTCTATTGGATATGCAGGAGAAATGCAAGAGACTTTGTTAGTCTAGATTAAAGAATCAAAATGTTGAATAAAACGGTTATGACTAGATAAAACATTATGACTAATTGTTCTTAAGCGCCAGCAAAGTCGAAGACCACCAAAAGACTGCCACAATTGGGGAACGCACATACGGCCATCAAAATATAGCGCTTAAAGACCACACAAGTGCAGGCTCTCTGCACAATCACTATCGTTCCTGTTAAGGATCTTCATGGATTATGACTTGACCATTTGGTTGATCAAATTCCATTATTTACTTATTTAGTGGGTCTCTTTTCTTTCTTCTTCTTTTTTTTTTTTTTGGAAGACGCCAGTAGAGCCAAACACACACACTCATGCAGTGTATCCCAGCATTGTCAGACTAATCACTGCACCGCAGACGCATGAACCCTGGTGTTAAATCAACCTAGGTCCCTCAAATCTGCTGGCCACTAGATGGAGCTGGAAATCGAACGGTAGACCTGGGGGTTCCAGACTAGGCCGCTCGACAAGCACACCACACCGTGTGGTTAGTGGGTCTCTTTTCTTATGGTTATTGAAGTCCACAGAGGCGAAGCCACGGTGGGTCCCGTGGCCCTCTGATATTTTAAAATATATATAAATCTGGTTTGAGAGAGTAGAATTGAGTGCTGTCTTGTTGTAGTGGTTGAGGCATGTACCTATGTTAGACTAGTCCTTGGTTTGATTGCTGATAGCAGCAATGTATTTTTTTTTCTTTTTTTTTTCTAACATTAATACTATTATTTCTTCTCAGAAAAAGAAAAAAACATTAATAGTATTCTTTCATATAGTTTCAAAGTTTAAAGATAAATTATATTTCCATTATGAAAAATGGTTTAAAATCTAAAAACTATAAGTTTTACTAATAAAATATATAATTTAAAAAAATATTGATCTTTTTAGTAAAAAAAATAGATACTGACATTTCCCTAACCTTATTATAATTATTATTTTTATTACAGTTTTGATATATTTTAAGTTTAAGTTTCAAATTTTTTTTTAAATTTTTAAAAAAAATTTGTGTGCCCCAATTGAGATCATTTTCTGACTCGGCCAGTGGAAGTCCAAAGCGTCCAACACCACCATAATTGACGTAAACAGCTAACCTTTCCATATCATTGACATCCTGAAAATTAGCAACTTTCTTTCCTATTTATTGTACATATAATTCTACTGAAACAATTAGGAGAAGTAATCACCCCCTTTCTTTCAGGATTGTGGGTGGATGCTAGTCACCCCAAATCCGCTATCGCAGAGGAACTAATCATCTAATCCTCTATTTAATTTGTAAAAAAAAAAAAAAAAAGGACAAAATACTGTTTACTTCCTATACTTATAGGGAGTCGACGCTTTAATCCCTGACATTTCAATTTCACTTAAAAACTCCCTAAACTCTCTAATTTCATACAATAGGTCCTTACCATTAATTCTCCATAAAATTCTCTGTCAAACTGCTGACGTGGTATCCTTTTTACATTGAAATGTCCATTTTAGCCTCACTAACTCTTTTTTATTCTTTTCCCTCTCTTTTCTTTTCTTTTCTTTTTATTATTTTTTTCATTTTTACCTCTGCTTTTTCCAGTTCCGGCTCTCTCCTCCTCCTCATTTTATTGCGTCCGGGCAATAGCCGAAATCGTTGCTCCATGGTCGACCTCTCCTGGCGAGGCCAGAACGTCGACCCAAATGCTCTCAAAATGGCCATGTGCCGCAAGTACGGCCTTGCAAGTGTGCCGAAGCTGGTGGAGATGATCGCCGCTCTTCCGGAATCAGACCTCAAGGCTCTGCTCCCCAAGCTGAAAGCCAAGCCGGTCCGAATAGCCTCCGGAATCACCGCGTGGCTGTGATGTTTAAGCCTCACCGGTGCTCTCACATCGCCACCATCGGGAATATTTGTGTGTACTGCCCCGATGGTCCCGACTCAAATTTTGAGTACAGTACTGGA
Organism: Rosa multiflora; assembly: GCA_002564525.1. Classification (NCBI taxonomy): domain Eukaryota; kingdom Viridiplantae; phylum Streptophyta; class Magnoliopsida; order Rosales; family Rosaceae; genus Rosa; species Rosa multiflora. Next base: position 73,481 of record BDJD01003955.1, read on the forward strand.
TACAAGCCTACTAGCATGCGCGCAGTTCGAGCCAGGTAGGGTTTCAATTGGGGTTTTCTTTGTTTCAATCATGGTGTAGAAGACAAAGTTTGTAGCTTTATTGATTTTACTGAATCAAATAGAGACTTTAGATTGCAGATTTGAGATGATTGTTGGTTCATTTACTGGGTTTGTTTTTCGAGAGAGAGAGAGCTTGGTTTGCTTTTTGGAAGAAGAAGAAGATGGAGATAAACAGAGGAGGAGGAGAGAGCAGGCTAGAAGAAGAGGTAAAAAGGAAAAATAAAATAAAAAATAAAAAAAAGAGAGGGAAAAAAAAAAGTTGGTGAGGGTAAAATAGACATTTCAATGTGAAAAGATGCCACGTCAGCAATTTGACGGAAAATTAATAGCAATGACCTATTGTGTGAAATTAGAAAGTTTAGGGAGTTTTTAGGTGAAATGAAAATGTCAGAGACTGAAACGTCGACCTCCTATAAATATAGGGAGTAAACAATATTTTATCTAAAAAAAAAAAATAGGAGAAGTAATGAGAGGATATTGATGCAACATTTGATTACTTAACCCATGTTTTCTTTGTTACTTTATTTTGTTTTTAGATAATTTATTTATTTTTGTGTTTATTAGGATTTTCTTAGAAAACTAAGAAAATGAAACTGAAAGAAAGAAAAGGGCACGTTTACTTACTTGGAAGGAAAATGAATGATTACGGGGTAAAAACATTCATGCGTTTACTAACACATAAAGAAATCGGAATTATTCCGGGTAAAAGAATTCATGCGTTTACTAACAGATGAAGGAATCGGAATGGATGTAGGTCTCACCTCCTTTTCAGGAATCGATTCCTGAATACTTATCCAGCAAGGGGAAGCAGAAAAAAAGTGGGAACTTATCCAGTAAAGGGGAAGAAAGGCAAAAACGAGGTGCAACTGAGTTTCAAACTCGTCACAAGGAAGAGTAGCAAAGCGAATTAGACATTTGAACTACATAACAAATTTGTCTATTATATATCGTCAAAAAAAAATTGTCTATTATAAGATATATATTGGTTTATATATAGGACAAAATATTGTTTACTCCCTATACGTCTCGACCTTTCAGTCCCTGACGTTTCAATTTCACCTAAAAAGTCCCTAAACTTTCCAATTTCATTTAAAAAGTCCCTGCCGTCAATTTTCCGTTAAAAAATCTGTTATCTTGCTGACGTGGCACTATTTCAACAGTAAAATAACTATTTTACCCTTATTGACCCCAAAAAAAAATTTACTCTTTTTTCTCTATTTTTTTAATTTGTTCTTTTTTATTCCTACTTTTTTTTAACTCTTTTTTCTCTATTTTTTGAATTTATTCTTTTTCATTCCTTTTTTTTTTAACTCTTTTTTCTCTATTTTTTAAATTTGTTCTCTTTTTTTGTTTTCCTACTCTTTTTTTTTTT
>BDJD01003955.1:75212-85766 GCA_002564525.1 Rosa multiflora
CTCGCAGGAAAACTCAAATATCTTATCCTCTTCGAATCTCTATTGGCTCATCATCTCAGCAAACCAACACCAAAGAAACGTTATTGACGTCGAGAGAAAGCTTCTGATATAGCTCCGACACCACGAAGGGGCCGGAATCTGAAGGGAAGAGAACCCAACCATTCCGGCTTCCAAGCGTGGCCGAAAACTAGAGCTGCGATCAGGGAGGAGGAAAATAAGGCCGAAGAGCAGAGAGGAGGAAGAGGAAGAAGAGGTAAATAGAAAAGAGAAAGAAATATATATATATATATATATATAAAGAGAGAACAAATTAAAAAAAAAAAAAGAGAAAAGAGTGTTAAAAAAAAAAAAGAGAACAAATAAAAAAGAAAAGAAAAGAGAGTTAAAAGAGAAAAAAGAGTAGGAAAAAAAAAAGAGAACAAATTAAAAAAAATAGAGAAAAAAGAGTTTAAAAAAGTAGGAATAAAAAAGAACCAATTAAAAAAATAGAGAAAAAAAGAGTAGGGAAAAAAAAAGATAACAAATTTAAAAAATAGAGAAAAAAGGGTTAAAAAAAAAGTAGGAATAAAAAAGAACAAATTTAAAAAATAGAGAAAAAAGAGTTTAAAAAAAGTATGAATAAAAAAGAACAAAATAAAAAAAATAGAGAAAAAAGAGTTAATAAAGGGAAAAGAGAGTAAAAAAAATTTTGTCAGTAAGGGTAAAATAGTCATTTTACTGTTGAAATAGTGCCACGTCAGCAAAATAACAGACTTTTTAACGGAAAATTGACGGCAGCGACTTTTTAGGTGAAATTTGAAAGTTCAGGGACTTTTTAGGTGAAATTGAAACGTCGAGACCCTATAAGTATAGGGAGTAAACAATATTTTGTCTTTATATATATATATATATATTGGTTTATTAAGGTTTCTTTTCTTAGGCTTTGTGCGGCGGCACCACCCGCATACCCCAGGGCTGCCCCTGCTAACACAAATTAATGATGGTCACAATTTCACAATAGTTCCCAACTCATTTGAAAACCTTGCTTTCCTTAGACAACTAGAAATCAGAAATTGCACCAAATTGTTGGCTTTGCCACAAGAGATGCATCGAGCAGAAGAAAGCACAAGTTAGTGAGTCTTAGGGGAGTGTACTCAATTAAGAGTTTACAAGATTTTTTTGTGTTTTAGAAGTCTATGGGTATTCAACTGAGATTTTAAACAGTCCTTTAAAATCTTGATGTATTCAATTAAGATTTAAAATTATCCATTCAAATCTGCTGATATTCAAAAGCATACGAATTTTTAAGGATTTCATTAAATGCTGGATTTTGAAGGATTTTATAGTGCTTTTAATACATATCAAAACTCAAAAACAATCCAACCACTTCCCAAAAGATTTTGATGGATTCTTTCTAACTCAAAAAATGAAGAACCTCTTCACCAAAGAAAAAAAAAAATCAGGTCTCAATAAGTGACACTCATCCATTTTGTCTTAGACCTATTTTCCCACTATCTTCCTCTGCCCCTACTCTCATCTAATAATTTTTTATTTTATTTTATCACTATAGCTCTAGAAGTCTTAATCTTTCTAGCTAATGAAGCTCATGTTCAATGGTATTATTAAGATGATACATGCGCACATGATTCTTTTGTAAATTAGATTATTTCATGTCATTAGTTTACTACTTTATTTTTTGTGTAACATTTTGGCTAGTTAGTTTTCTCTTATTATTCATATATCATTATACACAACATAAAGAATGGTAGATTGCCATACTTTCTTATCATTGATATAGCATTATAGTTGGATCCACACATCCATTGCTTAATTAAAGAAGAAGAAGAAGAAAAAAACTAACCTGTAAAACATCATAAGGATTTGTAAAATCTAAACAAATACCAATTAATCCATTAGAATCAATCAGAGTCTATATAGAATATAACACTTCGTGGATTAAGTAAATCCATGAATTATAAAAACTCAAACAAAGTCTTTTAAAATCTGAATTGAATACACCCCCCTTAAATTGAGCAAAGGGTCAGTAAGGAAAAAAGTGAAGGATCAGGTATGGCCCAATATAGCACATGTTACAGAGGTTAAACATTTTGAATGTATTGCTTTTACTAATGTGGTTTTTTGTTTTTGATATAAACTATAGAGCTCAAGAGCTTCTCCAAAAGAGGATGGCAACAGAAGGTGCTGTTTTGGAATGAAATAAACCGGCCATCATATGTTAATAGAACTCAAAGAGGCATTTGTATTTTCTTATTTATCGATATTGATTTTCTTGTATTCAGCACGTTTCAATAACTTCATCAAACATGCATTATTCAATAGTGGTATCTTCATTTCTTTGTGCCCTCCAGTGTTGAAGTTAATCACATTTCATCAATTTCCATGTAATTAAAAGATTGGAAGTCATATGATATCTGATGAGCATTTAGTCCTTGTATGTATAGTTAAACCTCAATCAATGTAGTTTATAATCAGGCATGGCTCTTATAAAATTTCAAAATCGAGGATGGAACGTAGATATTAGACAATGGAAGAGAGTTAAAAAGGGGAGTGGAACCGAAGAATCTAAATCATTTTAGCAAAACAAATATCCACATCGAAAAAAGACACAGGGTCCATGCAAGGACTTCAATATATAAGGAAAGATGAGGGTTGCCAAACACAGTTACAAATGTTATTGTGCCTAGTGCTTGGCACAAGCTTTTCTTTGCTTTCTTTTTTTGATGGCTGGAATCCAGTAAGAATTCAACTATACTGGTCTATCCCTTCACTGGTTTCACCCACCAAAGAAAAAAAGCAAAATTCTTTGCTATTTGGCCAAGAGGGAACTTCACTCCCTTGAGGCCGTGGTTTAAGGTTTTATTGCAATAACTCAAAAATCAACAATTGATGGGCAGTTAACTGAAGTAGTCGAGAATGATATTGGAATATAGGAAGAACAAGACTATTGAAGCAGCCATTCAAATCTTGAACATCAGAAGCAGTAATTTCTTTTCCATTGATGAGGAGGGAATTGCTAACAACCACCAGCTTATGCAACAAGTGTTACAAATTTACAAAAACAAAAAGGAAAAGAAAAGAGAACTACAACATGTTATGAAGGTAAACAACCCTCCAAAAAAGAAAAGCCAAAGGGAAGATACAGTATAAATGAATAACCAAGTTCAAAAAGCTATGGGCTTTCTACCAGGCCACGATTCTATTTTCTCGAAGTACTTGACAGGAACAACACCATCAAAGCCATCAGTCAAGATCACCTTGTTGTCTGAAATGTAGAACTTCATTCCCTCTGAAATGTAAAATAAAATGAAAATAGGCATGAGAAGCCTGTGTATTTGGTACCCAATGCATACACAGAATAAAAAATAAATAAATAAATAAATAAATAAAACAAAGTGATAATGAATTTATATGACTTTCAATTTAATTTTTTTTAATTTTTATATCAAAGTTATACCAGCTAAAGCTTTTCTGATATCAAGGAAGATCAAAATGTTAACATTCCGTCTCATACCTGAAAGACCACATAAAATCAATTATCAGCATTCTCACAAATACAAAAAAAAAAATTAAATAAATAAATATCGTCCTAAGCTTAAGAACACAGTGAACACTATTGTCTAGGACTCAACTGAATAACCCAACGGATTAACCTTAGAATGCAAAGTTTCTTCCCCAGCATAGAACTTATCACGGATAAACAATTTCAATCACAAACTCTAATACATTCCCGAGATGGAGTAGTTATTATTTCCCTAGATAATTTTTCTGACATTTATTAAAGAGTTTACACCCTTTGACAGAATTTTGGGTTCACCATGTGCACACTCTTAATAGATTCAAATGCTGTTCAAATTTTCCCATACACTTTCGAAATCCCTTTCCTTGTTTATCATTTTTGGGCTGTTTTAAAGGGAGCAGGTATGCAATAGAAATATATTATGGACTCCAGAAGCAATTCTGACTGACCAGAAGCAAGTTAATGAATACCAGAACACATACGATTAGATAAAAATTCTAGCAAACATTACCGCTGATCACTTCCCCATCTGTTGGCAAGCCACTTGCAAAGTGTACATGCAATCTTGTCATGCACTTCAGACCAGACTCTAATATTGAATCCAAATTCTTCCTATAAGTTCCATGCACGCATACTGCAGATTTAGGGGAAAAGAAAAAGATAAAGCAAAATGTATTCCATATGAAACACCAATAATTCTTTCTATTGAGACAGAGAAGATAAATACTAAGAATACAAAAAAGTTGGGGACTAAAAGACTCGCAAGAAAGAACCTGGAACTTCTTCAAATGAAAGGATTGGCTTTAATAATCTTTCAGTTTCAACTATCTGCCAACATGCAAATATGTGACAAATTAATATACAATGTCAAAGTGAACCTGTAAGGTTGAGGCTAAATCCGAGAATGCACATAAAAAAAATAAATGATTTACTAAGCTGGCATAATAATTACAGAATAACGTTAGTGCAAACAAGTGTCAGTGTAGAATCCAAAAAATGAATGTCACAAACAAGTAAAGAAGAAAAAACGAAAAGACCAAAAAAAAAAATTCTTAGTCTCTCAATTTATGAGTTCAGAATCAACATCAATATTCATGGTGAACAAAAGGTTTAAAAGAAAATGCGGTATCAATATTATGCAATAGCAAATTAAAGCTCTGACACAAAGAAGACATTGGAATCAAATGAATCACAATTATACTTCTATATTAGTATACCATACTGCATAATGCTCTAAGTCTAGCTTCAAAAATACATATATTATACTGAATAGATCGTCAGAGAAATCAAGGATATCAACCCTTAAGAGTATTATGGCAAACCCTAGCTTCAAAACTTTACAAGTCTTGTATATGAATGAAGACTAGTGTCTCTGACTTGACCGTAATTCACAAGATTTCATAGAAATACTACTTTCATATTCGGTACAGTGTAATAACAAAAATACAAGAAAACAGCTCAAATTGTACAATGTATTAAATGGTTTGCATCTCTATAAAAGGAGCTAAAACTATCAAACTTCAAAAACTATGCAAGATAAACAAGGATAGGTACCGTTGTTGAGTGGCCTTGGTTTGCACGTATCAAAAGTTCCCCATTATCTTCCAAGAGGCTGAAACGCTGCTTATTATCCCTTCTGACAGCCTGCAAAGAAGAGTCCAATAATAAAATCTCCACTTTAGGCAGTTCATCTAAACAACAAATGACTACTAAAGACTACTCACTTCCAATCATTAAGTTTAGAGAAAGCTGCGACTAACCTCCTTGATCTCATCAACAGTATGTGAGCTCAATGGAATATTAGCAAATGTCTTCAAGTTCAGCTTTAAAATATCATGAACCCTCACAAATCCATCACTCCGCATATCCAAATTCAACTCAGAAGCCATATGCCGCAATATACGTGTCCTAATACAAAGAACAGTCCAAAATATAAAACAAACACATTATATATGCATCTACACCGTAACACATGTCCAAATGAATATTCCTATACTCCCATGGTTTTTTTCCAATACCACATAAAGAATTGAATTCGCATAGAGTTAATACTTCAGTTCATAATTAAAAGTAGAAAACAAAGGAAGGAACATGAGAATGTCAAAGTGCTTACAATAATCTACCGAGTGCATCGACTCTATCTTTGCCAGAGCCACCACCACGGCCCCTTGCTCCTCCACCGCGACCTCTCGATCTCTCTCCCTCATCTTTCACCTCCCAGCCTCCTCCTCTACCTTCACCACTACCAAACAAAGCACACAACAATCACAAAGTCAATTATATATAAGCACACAATCCCTTACCCTCTACCAAAAAACAAAGAAAAGAGTAAAACTTTGCATTTGCTTACACAAAAGCGTTGAAATTGAACCCAGAAACCAGAAAATTGATTGTTGACAAAGAGAAACTAAAACCGCAATCCAAAATTTGATTTTATCTCAACATAGAAACTAGAATTCTGAACTACATTTATTGTTGCCGCGAGATTAGGAGAAGCATACATACCTTCTGTTATTACGGGCAAAAGGAGCGAAGGAATTGCTGGTGGTGGTGGTTCTGTTGTCCATGAACGTTAGGCTGGGAAGGGAAAGAAGAGGGAGAGGTTTAGGGCTACGTGGAAGGAAAGCACGACAGTAGCGTAGAATTTGAAGGTGGCTATGGGTGACAGAATAGTACAATATCATCACTGCAGATCGTCTAAAACAAAAGATGAATTAAAGTTTCTACTGGCAACATTTTCCATTATAGTAGTTTTCAAAAAATAGGCTATCTTAGTTTAAGGTCAACTTGGTTACAATTGCTGCTGGAACATTTTCTAAAAAATAGTTGTTCCAGGTGTATATATACAAAAGGTGTTGCCTATCAAAAGTTGGTCATGAGTCTCTCCAAAAACATTGTTTGCTGCAGTTCTATCTATACAAAAAGTGGTGCAGCAACAAATAGTAATTCAGCAGGGAATAAAATTTAGAAAAGGAGACTGAAACAGTGACCACTGACCAGGATCACACTGCTTATAAAATTTCTTCAAAATCTGCAAACAAAAATCGAGAGCAAGGAAACTTCATACTCAAAATCCAAAAATTTACTAAGAGGAGGAAACCAATTGGAAACTGGAAATTGATTACCTAAATAGTGAAATGATACATAATAAAGGATACAGTTAAATGATATCAAATCCATTATTATGCATCACTTCACTATTTAGGTAATACAAACCCAACAGAACAACATTCACTGACTATAAATATCCCATAGATTCGTTTGAAAGTTAAACACTACGTATGAATCTGTAACTCATATCAATATCAGCAAAAGAATAATGCATTAGAAGGGAACAACAGTGAACTACTGAAGTTCATGTATAGAATTAAGCTTTGAAATTAAGAATATTGCGGAAGATTAACAAAAAGGCATCAATGACACTACTAAGGGACATGTATGTTAACTGTATACAAAAGTGCACATGATGAGGCATCAACCAAATGTTAACACAAAGAAAAGAACCAAGCTGAGAAGGTAACTTAATTGCAGCAGTTACAGAATTCTACAAAACATAGAACTTATAAGAGGATTCCAGTAATAAAGTTAGGACTACTTGCAGCAACTGCCCCTAAAAAGTCATCGATCCCCAGAAATAAGCCAAGAAGGTCTAAATCCCTACTTCTTCAATAATTCCTAGAAAGAACACGAATCAAAAAATAAAAAAATTCATAGAAACAAAACGACTTAGTTTAATTTCAACGATCAATATCAAGGAGCGATGATTAAGGAAAAGAAGTGCGAAGAGAGAGCCGGGGAAAAGAAAAAAAAAAAGGATGTCGTGGCTCATCAACTGCAATCACAAAATGATTCAAAACCTCATTCCTTATCATCAACTATCCCAATCCTTCACCCATCAAATACAGCACCCAGAAAGAATTTCAAATCACATTCTCACAAAGTCACAAATAACTTCCACTTGTCCTATTTTAAAGTGAGAAATATACTTAAATGAGAAAAGGCACAGAATAAAAGATTGAAGTCTCACCTATGAAATTCGAGATGAAACTGATTTCCCTTCTTCCCTTTTCTGTTTGAATGCCTCAGACTTTACAAAGACTGCAAATTATGGAAAATCAAAAGTTATTTAGAGATAAAAAAAAATTAGTTCTAACATCAGAAATTCCCAACATTGTCTTTAGCCACAAATTCCCATAAAACAGAAATTGTTCTCTCTGTTGTTTTAAATAAAGCTGACAGCCAATTTTCACTTATACTATTTAAGATTACTCTTAATGCTGTAGCTGTTTGAAGATCACATCTTATTGATCCCCACTTACTCAGAATCCACTATTAAATATGGTTCAGAGCACCATAATTATGAAACCAAATCCAAAACCTCTCTAAGAAAACCAAACTCCAACAGCTCACTTTCAAAAAAAGAGGGGAAACTCACCACCAAAAGACACTAATCAAACTTGTTAAGAACACTAAACAAAGAAAACAGTAAAGAAAAGTTACCTCGAGCAAAAACTTCAAAATCAACAGACCAATAAAAAAAAAATCAAACAAAAACAGATATCAGCAGCACACGTTCCAATTTCACACCAGCACTTCAAGTATAATCATATCAAATCAAGGAAGACATACAAAAATTCATCCAATCAAGGAAGCCACTATCTAATGTCAGAGAAATAAAATATAAAAAAATAGAAAAAAATATAATCCAATAAAAATACCCATTGCAATTGAACAGCCTTAATTTAACAAACTTCCATAACGATACAGAACAAAACAACTAAACTCAACAACCTAATGTCTCTTTTCAACCAACACATAGAAATCCAGAAAGAAAAGGGGTGTAAAACGATGAATTGCAAGCAAGCACCCACGGATCAAACAAACCAAACACAAAACCCAATTTCACCAAACAAAACAGTGGAAAAACCCAGAAATCCGAAACCCCCAATTCCCATCCAAAGACCACAACTTTAAACAAAACCCACAATAACCGAGCCCAGAAAAATCGAATCGAGACAATATTTCAGAAATTCGAAACCCCCAATTTCCTCCAAAGACCACAACTTTAAACAAAACCCAGAATAACCGAGCCCAGAGGAACTCGAATCGAGACAATATTCAGAGTTGGATGCAATCAGACCTGAGAATTAGGTGAGAGAATTACCGGTTTAATGGTTCAAACTTTGGAATCCAAACTTGAAATTATCGGATTCAATTGGATTGTCTGGTTTAGGGATTTGCCTCCGATCTCCAAATGCAGGTTTTGTCTCTCTTCGCTCAAAAAACCTGAACCTTCTGGAGTTCTAGCATTCTACTCTCGGCGGGTGTTTATAACAGACTGAATCGCAGGGATGTAACTTAAGAAAAAATCAAGGGCAAAATAGTCATTTACTTCGGGCTCGAATGAACAGTGCCCACCCGAATGAACAGTGACGCGCCCAGTGAACAGTCACGCGCTTTAGATTATAGATAATTTGATTGCAGACTAGTGTATATAATACGTCCAGTGTTTTAATCTAGAATTTCCAGATTTGCATTTGGAATCAAGGAGAGGGAGCCAATTGTAGTTTGAAACATTAGATGCAGCAAGGTCAGAGAAGAAACTAAAGGTAATTAAGTATTTAATTTTACTCGCAACTTAACCTATTGTATATACTGTCCTTCTCAATTATTTATGTTAGGAGTTAAATATTGGCGAAAGGAGTAAGGAATCAGTAGTTGTGCTAACATGAGTTTCATTATTTTGATTTATGTTTCACAAATTGAGATATTGAAATGGATTTGATTCTTCTTCTTATTTAATTATGACTAAATATTTACAAAATACTAATTCCCCTTGCACTGTTCATCGATTTAAGTAAGCTAACTCTATTGCATTTATATTGAACAATTTAAACCCCTGCTCCATTTTCATACTAGAAAATGAATGCTTATCTTGAACCTGGAATCTGAAATCAATAGGAACATTATTGCGTTTTTATGCAATAGGAACATTAGCATAATAGTTTTAAGTATAGCGACAAGGTGGTCACCATATATTATATCTTCCCCCATTTTTTATCTGCAGTGCCTATATATTTACTCTTATGACAGGTTAGATCAGAAATTAGTATTGTAACAATTGACTACTTTAAGTTGTTGATAAGAGTGTGTGTGTGTGTGTTTTTTTTTTATTTTGGAACCGCAGTGTTCTGTGTACAGAAACTACTCCATAAGAAGACATTGCTTTGTTGGATGCAAAGTCCTTTCAAAAGTTTTGTTCTGCTTCAAGTTGTCAACAACCAAGTGAATCATGTAATTTTCTCTCCTGTAATTTTTTTTTCCCTCCTTCCTTTGTTGGTTTATGCAATCTGGCCTTTGTACAATTGTAGATAGGATAATTGTACAAGTACTTCTATGTTTTTTTACTCTTTATCAAGGGGGCATAAGAAAAAGCAGAGTCGCGACGGCGCTCTGAGTATCGCCACGACAGCGGCGCACAAGGCGGTACCTGATGGCTTACCGCGTTCTCGCCTGGAATTGCAGAGGCATTGCAGGCTGCTATCGACGCAGAGCGTTGATCGATTTAATCAGGCAAGAGAAACCTCGCATTCTCTTCCTCTCCGAGACTCTCTGTGATAAGAGGCAATTGGAAACTTTGAGAATCAAGGTCGGGTTTGACCAGTGTTTGGGGTATCCCAAAGGGAATGGTTCGAGGGGTGTGGCACTGTTATGGCAGAATGATGTTCCAATCAACGTGAGAAACTATTCCATACGGCATGTCGACGTGACTGTGGGGGTAAGAGGCTCACCTGAAGAATGGAGGCTTACGGGTATATATGGTTTCGCTCAAACCGGGGACAGAAGGGCGACTTGGGCTCTGATGCGGCAGTTGGCGGCGGAGATAAATCTACCGTGGCTGCTGTGCGGTGATTTCAACGAGATTGTGGATAGCAATGAGAAGTCTGGCGGCGGGGTTCGGAGGCTTGGGCAGATGCAAGCTTTCCGGGAGGCCATTACAGATTGTTCTCTGATTGATATGGGGTTTTACGGCAGCC
>BDJD01003955.1:89169-119973 GCA_002564525.1 Rosa multiflora
GCTGGAGTTGTGATCCGAGATGCTAATGGTATTTTTCAAGTTGGTGCTGCTAGACTTCTCCCTTTAGTAACGTCGCCTTTCCATGCAGAATTGATGGCGTTAAAGGAAGGGATCAATTTGGCTGTGGCATTACAGCATGAGCAGGTACTGTTTGAATCTGATTGCTCTTTATTGGTTCAAGCTTTGCATTCAACTGAACCGGATTTATCTACAATGAGTATGTTGCTTGATGAGATCAGACTAGTGCTGCAAAATCATGGTGGTTATAGAATTAATTATGTATCAAGGGAAGCAAATACAGTAGCTCATGGATTTGCTTCTCATGCCTTAAGAAATAGTGATAGCCAAACTTGGTTTGGCATAGCTCCCGAATTTATAAGGGATGCCATTCGAAACGATTGTAATCGTTAATTGATTCAATGAAGTTTATTTTCAAAAAAAAAAGGGATACCACATTGTTTGGTCTTTATTGCGTGTATTGATTTCTATCTATTATTTTTGAATTGAATTTTACAATAGACCAACTTTTTTAGACCCACTACTATGATAAGATCATCTTTTGTTTTAAATGATCAACAGTAATGAAAACAATCCTATCATTTATATCCTTTCCTTTTTAAGTTTAGGGAGTAAGAAAAAACATTATGGTTACGATTCACATCCTGCGGCAAAGCGCGGGCATTGTTGCTAGTAAACAAAGAATTGAAGAAAAATTACCTTGTCCTCCCATATTCTGATGTGTGGTCGTGTTTGGCACACACGATTAGACTGGACTGGAATATGGATTCCAAGTTCTTCTTTTGCTTTCCCCGGACTGGAATAATGATTTTCACATATTTGCTTGAATTGACCATTTTCTTCTTTTTTTGGCAAAAGTGCAATTTGGATGACCAATTCTACCGATCTTCCTCTGATTATAATTTGAGTTGATGGTAGAGAGGACGTTATTGATTCAATCTATTTCCTTGGAGGGTATCTTGCAAACAAAGTAACAATGCAGGCTATGAATATACCGTCCGATCATCAAACTGACATGTATGAGAAATTAAGAATCGGATTACAAATCATTGTTTCCCTTTGATTTGTCAAAACTGATGTGTATCAGAACCCAATTATGAATCATTGTTTCTTGTTGATTGGTCAAATATCTGAATATGAGTCCAAAATACATAAGAGCACTTGTGATCCACAGTGAGCTTAGCAGAGAAATATGGAGGTCAGGTACTACTAGAGTACTAGGAGGACCTTTTCTAGGATAGAAAGGTATGGAATTGCAGAGCAAGTGACCGAGAGGGTAAAACATTGAAGTTCAGAAGACTTAAAGGATCATGACAAGGACATCGTAAGGTGATTTAAAACTTCATTAAACAAACGTGATCCAGAAAAGCCATCCATGCAAAACAAATCCCCTTAAATAAATGGTGTTAACACTAGATGTAAATATTCAAACGTACACAAGCTACCGACGACTGTTCTGTCATAAAGATTCTCATGTAGTTCAGGAAACCAAAAGAAATTAAAAACAAGCCCTGCTCATTTAGAAGTACACCCAAAACTGTTCCCAATCATATCATGCCTAAGCCACAAGAGTGCTGGCGGTGGTAGATTCACTGCAAAAATAAGTAAATAAGTGAGCACTTCAGTTACTACTACAACATTGAAAAAAAAAATCATTTGACCAAGAAGCAAAGCAATGCCTCCTTGTTATGCAGATTCAAACTCTCAATGGAAAAATAGAAGAAATCACAACCAGGACCACACTCGAGTATTAAAAATTATACCAAATGCTGCAACACTTTTGAAGGGGCAAACCAAACACAATTACTTGAAGAAGTTGTTTTCAAATTGACATCAAATTCTGCCTGATATAATTTTTATATATACAATCAGTTTTTCAGATTTTCAAAGTTGGGGGAAAGGCAGCATCAACCACTATATGCAATACACACTACCAGCCATGTTTCTTAATGGAAGTATTTTCATAAAGCATCCATTTTTACACTCGAGATGAAATTATTTGATCATCCTTTGGGCATCACCATATTAGTAACATCTAAGCTCCTCACAACTAAATCCCACAAAATCAGACATGCCATCAAATTTAGCAATAAAATTCATTTACAGGTCTTAGCTAATAAAAGCAATGTCTATTATTTAGAAAGGAAAGAAGTATCCTCAGCGAAAAGAAAACTTACTATTTCCATACTGGTGGAAGCTTCTTTGTCTTCTTGTAATATCGGGCAAGGCGATGGATTCTGCTCTCAACCAGGATCAGCCTGAATTTGGAGTCCTTATCCTTCCTGTTCCTCTCCAAATGCTTCCTGATGGAGACTGCCTTCTTGATGAGGTGGTACAAGTCCTCTGGAATTTCGGGTGCAAGACCTAACAAATCACAAGAAAAGACATCATTCACTCATGTCTCCAAAAGAAAACAAAGCAAGGAAATAACAATTCACATACCGTGTGCCTTAAGAATACGCAATATCTTGCTGCCAGTAACACTCTTCACCTGAGCAATTCCATGAGAATCACGAAGGATGACACCAATTTGTGATGGTGTCAAGCCCTTCTTGGCAAACTTGCAAATGTTCTCCTCAACCTGAAAACCAAGCCCAATTAATCAACTAAATGCAGAAATATAAATTTCAGGTCTAATAAAAGTGGCAACTAGATATGTCATGACTTGCTACAAACGTGAGTAATAATGCATTCAATATAAAAGAGGTAAACACAAACTAATTACAAAAGAAAAAAAAAATCAACAAAAATACAAGCAATAGAAAGCAGATAATTGCCTATGTAGATATGGAATTGCTAAAGACATAGGAAACTCCCCAACCTAAAATTTCCAACCAAGATATAATTTAAACCCCATTTCCCAGTCCGAGTTCACAACTTAAAAGCTATGTAACTCATAAGCAGTAAAGCTTTTCATACACAATAGATTAATCATTATCATGAGTGTAAGCATCATAGCGAGCCAAGAACAGATTGAGACAATGGACTGGCTTTCTGAGATGCTAGAATTCATTATCAGGTCCTATCTTGAACAATAAAATCAAGACACCCTTCCGAAGTCTGCATTAGAAGACACAGCACTCGTTGTCTCATGAGGACCTTTTTACTCAACACACAGGAAAACTAAACTGAAAACAGAGTCTTATTAGATCCTCTACACTTAATTCTTTTATCGAAACCCGATTACCAACAGTTACTTCTCTTCCCCAAACTACATTTCCAATTCAATCTATCAACTTCGGATTAAAAATACAGCGTGTCTGTTTTAACTTCTAAACGATTAGACACCATAAACATCTTTTTCTATTCCAATAATTACAAAACTGAGCTAAATATTCAAACTTTAATTCACAATCCGATCACACACTGAAGATCAAGAGTTGAAATATCTTACATCCTGAGTGGAGATCTTCAACCAGCTCGGAGGTGTCCTCTTGTAAGGCAGAGCCGAAGCCGACATACCCTTACTGAAAATATAAAAAAAATTCACAAAAATGGTTAGGCCGGAGAAATCAACGGCGCCGGAAAAGGCTTCGCCGGAGCTAATTACAGAGAATAAGAGAAGAACGAACCCTTTGCTGTGCATTCTCCCCATGGTGAAAGGCTTGTTGTGGTCTCTGTGCCGCCGCCGCTACTGGTTAGTCTGAGCTTCTCTCTCTCACTCTGACAGGAAAACCCTAGTTTGCCTACAGCAAGAGTAAATATAAATATGGGGGGTGGCTAGGGTTCTTATGAGTTTGGTTTATTGCAATTTAGTCCTTTGATTTGTGCAATTTTACTGTTAGGGGTTTATCTAAGGGTTTATTGGATTTGGGCTGCAGGGGTTTTGTCTATGTTTCCGATTGGAGTTTGGCCCTTTGGTGGCTGGGCCAATCTAAATTAAATTCCTAATGAAACATTGCAAATGCACTCAACGCAATCATGGGGGCCCAAAATCAAAACAAACTTCGGAATTACATTGGTCAATTTGACTCGAAATTAGGGTCCGTCTATAAATAATATTAATGTATCGATATATGAAATACACTAACTTGATATATTGATGGATAGACTAGCTAAGGTTGATCTTAAACTCATCTACCGGTGTAGAAGTCAGTCTACTACTAGAGAGAGTTGATTTACCATTAATATATCGATATGTTAATGTATTGTTCATTAAATAGAGTTGAATATGAAATAGAGTTGACACAAGTTTGATATTTTTCTTTGTTTGGTTCACTCCTCCTCGTTCTATTCGTGCAAGTCTTGTTTGTTGTCAAGAATTTAACATCTTTCATTGTCAATTCCTCTATATTCAATTCTTGCAAATCTTGTTGCCTTCACGGATTTAACATCTTCCATTGTTTGAGTCACTCGTCCCATTCAATTCCTCCACAAAAAAGACTTAAAGCCTTTGTTTTATGAGTTTATAAGTTGTTTTTGCACTCAACATGTTAGAACTAATATCTACATAAGTACATATAATGCAATGTGTTTCTGTCAATGTTGCCGACTGATTTTAGAAACTCTAGTTTCATGCATCATATCAAAGACATGCAGCTTCTATGTTTTAGTCCAAATAGATACCAGGTGGGTTCACATCACTCTCAAATATGATTTATTCAATGTCGGAAAATAATGTAAGATCTCAAACTTCTCCACCTGCCATCAAATAATTCTTGAAGGATGATCCAAGTTTTTATGAACTCTTTGTTGCATGAATTGCAATATTCTATTCCTTCAAATCATGTACAAGTCACATTCAAGCGAGGATGAGTCACGAATCACGACATATATTTTAACTTGTGGGATTGTGAAAAAATTGATCAAGAACTACTGGTTGAGCAAGAACAGGCTCATCCAAAAACCAGAAAGGAAAAGTGTGAGTTCTATTCACTCATGCTTATACAGTATGAAAAGGAGAATAAGTGAATGACAATAAGGCATATATAAAAGGCATATAAAAACAAGTATTTGCCAACGAAAAGTGAAGTTAGATTGCATTAACCCAAGCAGTTGAAGTGAACTTTGTCTAGCTCATGCAATTATTTCGTTCGGCCATTTATTGAGGGAAGAGATCAACACACAATCTACTCAACATATGTCAATCGACCAATGATTATCCAATTGAAAGTACGAAAACGTTTGAGTACCCATAAATTGACATAAGTTTTCCCAATTATAAGACTCGCTAAGCAATCACCATCGAATCGTTTCATAGTATTGGGAATTTAATTTAGGTGAGGCTAGATGTGGCCCTATACTAACTAGTCACGAGCAAGTTCAAGTTGGATTATATGACAAACATGTCGTCTTATCTTGCATATTACTTACCTATCTGTGGTGCAGAGCTAGCTACAGCTTGTTTGCAAATGAGAGTATGTAGTACCCAAAAACCCATATGTGACTACTCTTAGCATATTGATTGATACCTATGTGACACCCCCCGACCCCACAAACCCTGTCTTATGCTAATTTCCTTGACCCTGTGATTCACAGGCTCTCTGCAAAAATAGCCTTTACCTTCATAACTCAATGTGATCTATGGAGGTAGATGACAATGAATCATAATGTTTATTGTTTCCAAGTTCACATGTGGAAAAGTTTTCTACCTAATTTCATTTCCAGTTCACATGCATGATCAAGCTGGAGAAGAATGGGTCCATATGTATATGCAATGCTTGCTCTTCATGAATAATTCAGGAAAAAGATGATCTCTCTTTCTTTTTCTTTTTCTTTTTTTTCTTTTCGTTTTGGTGGTTTCTTACTTAAAAACAAGCATCTTCTCAATCATTGACGCGTATCAATTTTTATACTGTATGATGCAACTATACGTACACATTAGTCTCTTGTTTGTATTTTGCTCAGATATTCAGTCGTCAATTCAGGAATCGTTAACGTAATTACTTACTGTCATGTTTAATGAAATCATTGAAATATTCCTTATTCAACACTTTTATAGAACAAACATAACAAATAAAATGTAGTGAAACATAAATATGAGCAACTTTATGTATTGGCACTCTTGATTATGGCCAATGGCTCGTGGCCGCGTGAATAATATTGCTAAACAACGTTTTAAAACGACGACTCAAACTTTAGTTATTTGAGTAATTGAGTCAATCACGTATGTCGAATGTTCCCTCAATTTGCCTGGAAGAAGGATGCATACGAACATACAGTGATTAACATGGTAAAAGATGTTGATAATTAGTGTATGAGCGGTTTTCTTTACTGACACTACTAAATCCGCCCGTGACTACACTTAATATTCCTAAGTAATGTTAAATCACCAAAAGCATATGATTAATTAATCAAAATCTTAACTTTAGTTGAGACGAGACATCCTTGCAAAAGACTCATTAAAGTTCTAATCAAGACACACTACCGAAAGAACACTTTAAAGTGAATATGGGATCCTTCACATACGTCTGGACTTAATAACAGAGACAATCATGGGGCATCAGCAACAGAGAAGCAGCACGTCATTTCTTCTTCATCTCATTCTCATTCACCGACTCACCAACTCACTCTTTTCTGTTCTTCCCCATTTGAAAGAGACACCATGAAATCCAAGTACTGTCATCCATGTTTGTGCCATTTCTCTTTTACCTTTCTGGCTTTTCATTCTACCCCATCCCCTGCAATAAAGTGGTCTCGCTAAAGCGCCTTTATCTGTGACTCTATGGTCCATTTCAAAGCATCATGAATTTGAAAAATGAAATTTTAGTTCTGTTTTATTTCACTGCAGAATGATTTCTCTTGTTCCTAATTATTATTTCCACTTACAGTTGTTTTCATAATGTAAATTTGTGGATTAAGCTTCCATAATACCATCCATGGCAATACAAACAAATTTCTGATCCTCAAGACCTCAAGGATCATTTTGTTGGTTATGAATTTCAAGGGAACACTTAATCATGCACGATGAATTCAAGGAGGGATAATTTTATGCAATCTTCTTGGGGGTTGAAAAGTCCAATCTATACTCTTTGCCTTTCCAATAATAATTTATCCATCCCCGATAATTCTGTCTGATCGATTATACCGTAGCGTTTTCTAAGTAGGATCGATTTAGACGATATTAAGTCACCTGACTTGAAAATGAAGAAACACTCTCATGTAATCATCATTGAAAGACAAGTTTTACAAGAAAATGTTAGAATTGACATAAATGGTGCAAATTTACACTCGAACTTTTTATACTGCCAGACGGCATACTGCGTATATACCACAAGCTACTACTACTGCTACTTGGCATACTCCTACTGTGGGCTGCCTGAAATTATACTTTGATTGTGAGTGTGATGCAAAACGTGGAGTCTGTGGGGCTAGGAGTTATTTTCAGGGATGATCAAGGTGGTTTGAAGGGCGCCGTGACTGTGCCTCAAGTTGGGAGTCTCTCTTTAAGATCTATAGAAGCTTTAGCACTTCTTCATGGGCTCAGATTTGCTCTTCATGTTGGCTTCAAGAAATTAGAGATTGAAGGTGATGCTTTTAACTATGATTAATGCTTTGCATGAAGAAAGTGATGATTTGAGTTCATAAGGTCATATATTAGATGAAATTAAATTGTTAGTAAAGTCTTTTTAAGTTTATATATAGTTGGCACTTTGTGAGACGAGATGGTAATAAAGTTGTTCATCGCCTTACAAAGGAAGCCTTGAATCTGAGTCAGCATTTTTGTTTGTTTAGAGTCGGGGTCTCTTTGGTTTGATCAGTGTGTCAGTATGAACTTTGAGTTTGAAGTCTAAAGTGGACAAGGATATTTCTTTGTTCCTTCTTGTTGAAAGTTGGAGCATAATTTTTGTATCATTCCCATTGTAATATTTTATTATGAATGAAGTTATCTTATGATAACAAATAAAAAATAGAAAGAACTTTTCTGTGTAGAATTTACAAGACATCAAGTCATACTCTTACTTAAAATTATGAAAATATTCATCTTATAGTCCTTGCATGAGGGGAACTAGGACGAAAAGTGTTAGCATTGTAATTTTTATGCAGGAGTTACATGATGTTAAGTAAAACTTACTTAAAATGACGAAAAATACTTATCACGCGATCAACACACAAAAATAACTTGACCAAAAAGTGTTAGAATTGATGAAAATGGTGCAAAATCGACATTTTTAACTAACCATTTTGACAAAATCAGAATGCAAATTAAAATTTTCAGTCAAAATCAGGATAAAAGCTGGCATTTAACCCCCTGATGAAATTCTGTCTATGGCCTTTGGCCAAGAACAATGTAGGACCAGAATTTTGATTTAAAATTTTGATGGGAGAAAGGGTCCCATAAGCAGCTTGGCAAAGAACTATTTAAACCACTCAAGAGTCAGAAACCTATGCATGCAGCAAGAAAATCATTCATACTAATACTGAAAGGGAGTGTATGACAGTAGGACTCTGTTTCCACCTGCAGAGTCCACTCAGACAGTCAGATTCTCGAATCATCTCCCTTTCAAACAAAACCTCACCCTCTGTCTTCATCCAAAATTAAAAAACCTCATTCACTCTCACCTCGAATCCGCAACTTCCCACATTTTCCCACGCACTTCAAAACAAAAAGCACAAAAAAATTTCTACTTACCCATTTTCTTGTAGTTTCCCTCAGACCCTCAAACACCCCCTGTTATCTTCACAGACTCAATGCAGAGCCTAGACCACCCATTTCAATTCAAAACCTCAAAAACCCAATAAAACCCAGAAAGCAAAAGGTAAATAACACCCCAAACTTCCATACTTTTCTACCATTTGGGCATTTTACTTCAAAACCTCAAAACCCAGAGCCAAAGACTAAAAAAGATCAAAACTTTTTCACATCCCTCTCAAACCAAAACATGCATTCCCTTCTCGCTGTTCTCCTTCTCCTTCTTCTCTTAACCCCTCTTTGTCTCTCCTCAGTGTCTGAGCTCCAGGCTCTCATGGCCATGAAGGCCTCTCTGGACCCACAAAACCAGTTCTTGACTTCATGGACTCCTCATTCTGATCCATGTGGTGATGATTTTGAAGGTGTGGCTTGCAATGAGCAAGGCCTTGTGACCAATATCTCTTTACAAGGGAAGGGTCTCTGGGGAGAGATACCCTCATCTGTGGGTGACCTGAAGAGCCTCACAGGCTTGTACCTCCACTTCAATGCCTTGAGTGGGAAAATCCCAAAGGAGATTGCTAATTTGGACCAGCTTAGTGACTTGTATCTAAATGTGAATAATCTCTCTGGAGCAATTCCTAGGCAGATTGGTAACATGTCTAATCTTCAAGGTGAGTGTTTGATTTTTGTTCAAATTTTGCAGTGTTATGTTTATGTCACTTTAATTTGGCCTATGATTTTCTTGTTCTAACTTTTTAGAAGAAAAGTTTAACTTTATGGTGAGTGTAGACACAGTGAAAAGCTTCTTTCTTTGAATCTCACATGGGAAGTGGCTGCATTCAAAGCTTTTGCTCATTGAATTATTACATTTGGTTCTGGGTTTTTTTTTTCAGATTCTTAAAATTTAGAGGTTGAACTAGGTGCATTGAAAATTGAAATCTTTTTCTTGTTGTATTGTATTGATCTCATTTGGTTTTTCCCAGTCATATTTCTTGTTTTCTCTACTGGTTTAGGTTGATCTTTTTTGACATATCTTGTTTTCTCTAAGCTCAGCTTTCTAAACACTAAATTAAACTAAGAACTGGATTGGATGCAGCAAAAGCGTTAGTTTAATCTCTTCCTAAGTGATTTCATTTGAAGCTTTCATTTGAAAGTTAGATAGCACAACATTTTTCAACTTTATATGCTCTTGTTGGTTTTTTAAGTCCTTGATAATCTCAACCCTGTTATTTAATCTCTAAATGTTGTAAACTTGTAACTGACCAAAAAAATTGTTGGAATCTATGTCTCATTTGTCTTGGAGCCAAGCATATTTAAATATCTTTATTTTGGCAACAATAATTATGTGTAGTTTAATACAAAACAGCAAGAATATACACACTGTAATTTCGCTTAAGACCTCTATGAATATATATATATATATATATATATATTGATTTGTCATAAGTAATTTCTGTAGTGTAGTGTGAATAACATCAACTTTTCAGTTAGTGACTCTTTTGACAGCCCTACCGGGTGGGTTGTTATGTATAATTTTGCTGATCAATGCAATGAGTTGACATCTCTCTCTCTCAAAAAAAAAAAAAGAAACACTTTTCAGGGAGTATGTGTACAAGTCCATGATTATTATAGCTTCAACTAAATTTTCTTTGTTTTCACTTTGCAGTTCTGCAGCTGTGTTATAACAAGTTGACTGGTGGCATACCTACAGAACTGGGACATCTTAGGAGCCTAACTGTCCTTGCATTGCAATCCAATCAGTTAACGGGCGCAATTCCTGCTAGTTTGGGAGAGCTGGATACATTAACAAGGTTGGATTTGAGCTTTAATAACTTTTTTGGTCCTATTCCTGCAAGGTTAGCTGATGCCCCTATGCTACAAGTACTTGACATCCGAAACAATATCCTCTCTGGCAATGTACCTCCAGGTAGCCACAATTGTGATTTACACAATTATTATCTTTTCTTGTTTTAATATTTAAGAATTTTAATATGATTGTCGTGGTTGTTGATATATATACAGCTCTGAGGAGACTTAATGGAGGATTCCAATACGAAAACAACCCTAGGTTATGTGGTGTTGGGTTTTCTGACTTAAAAGTTTGCAATGCTAATGCTCAGAACCCAAACATGCCACAACCTTATGAACCTAATAACCTTTCTGCAAAAGATCTTCCAAACTCACCTCCTGCAAAAGATATCCCCGAGTCGGCTAATGTACAGTCCAATTGCAGCCAATCCCGCTGTTCAGGAGCATCAAAATCTACCCAAGTTGGTATAGTTCTTGGGGTGATCGGAGTTGTTGTTGCTTTAACTGTAGCTGGACTCTTTACGTTCTCATGGTATCGACGGAGGAAACAGAAGATTGGGAATTCTTTTGACACATTTGATAGCAGGCTTAGCACTGATCAGGCAAAGGAGGTTTACAAGAAGACCGTGTCTCCTCTTATCAGTCTGGAGTATTCGAATGGATGGGACCCATTGGCTAAAGGTAACGGCGGGTACTCTCAAGAAGTTCTTGAGAGCTTTATGTTCAATTTGGAAGAAGTGGAGCGTGCAACTCAGAGCTTTTCGGAACTGAATCTGCTGCGCAAGAGCAATTTTTGTTCCATGTACAAAGGGATCCTAAGAGATGGATCAGTTGTTGCTGTAAACTGCATTGGCAAGACGAGCTGCAAGTCTGATGAAGCTGAATTTTTGAAGGGACTGAAGATTTTGACCTCCTTAAAACACGAAAATCTTGTTAGGTTGAGAGGATTTTGCTGTTCAAAAGGAAGGGGAGAGTGGTTTCTTATCTATGACTTCGTCCCAAATGAAAGTCTATTACAGTATCTTGACATTAAAGATGGTAGTGGGGAGGTTCTTGAATGGTCAACCAGAGTATCTATAATCAATGGCATTGCTAAAGGTCAGTTCATTTCCTCTTGCTCATTGAATTTACTGTCATTTTTATGTTTTTCTTTTGCTTGCTTGCTTCAGAAAACTTCTATACAGTTAATGAGTTTAATGTACATAATGATCTATCATATATGTCGGAGCAACCACTGGAAAATTTGTACAGTCTTTAGCATTGTGTAGTACCATACAATTTGTTTGCATTGCTTGCGCGCTCTGGTTGATATTATTTACTTTTGAACTGGCTACCTGTCGCTGAAATATCATTTACTTCTATTACTTGGTGTATGCTGAATATTAATTTGAGATACCTTGTGGTGCAGGTATTGGGTATTTGCATGGTAATATAGGCAACAAATCAGCTATAGTTCACCAGAGTATATCAGCTGAGAAGGTGCTTATTGATTCCCACTATAACCCTTTACTCTCTGATTCGGGTCTGCACAAACTCCTGGCAGCTGATATTATCTACTCGATGCTCAAACCCAGTGCTGCCATGGGATACTTGGCTCCAGAGTATGTGACCACTGGTCGCTTCACCGGAAAGAGCGATGTCTATGCCTTTGGTATGATTATATTTCAAATCCTCTCGGGGAAACGCAAAATCACTAATGTTACTCGTCAAGGGGCTGAGGTAGGCAGGTTTGAAGATTTCATTGACGCGAACCTGGAGGAGAGGTTTTCAGAATCTGAGGCAACTAAACTCGGAAGAATTGCTCTTCATTGCACCCAGGAGTCTCCCAATCACAGGCCATCCATAGAATATGTGGTCAAAGAACTAAGTGAGTGTATCTGGACTTGATGATCTTATGAAGTTACTGCCTCAATTTCCGAATGACTGGATCAGATCTTTATATGACGCAATTAACTGTTGACTGATGCTGAAGTTTTGTTCTTCCAACTCTTGTGTCCTTTTCTTGAAGACCCGAGTTGTCTTAAAATGTTAATGTATGTATGTACTAGTTATTGTAATTTATGAAAGGATATATTCATCCTTATTAGTCTTTGTTGAACTTAAGTCATTAGAGAGTTCAATTAGCAACACTAATTATTTGTAGCTTTGCATAATAACTGGTAGAAGCTATTGTGTTTCAACTTTCATTAGCATGGTATTCCTTGTAAACTAAGAATTTGTGTGAAATTGTAAGTGGAGGCAAGTTTAACTTCCTGGATTTGCAAGCAACCTTTGATCTTTATAAACTGCCACTTCTGGAATCTATATCAATTAGGGGAAAGCAGTCATCAGTCCACAGAACAATTAATTATACCATGTTGCAATCCAATTTATGAACGGTCAAGGATCTGAAATGGCTGTATAGAAATGGACAAAATGATTCCTGGAAAGGAAGGATCCTCCGGTTTTAAATGTGTGCATGTAAATTTTAGGTTCAAACAAAACAGAATTCTGGCTTCACTGGTTGTGCCAAGCATGCCTGCGAATGCTCCTTGTCGTTTTTTACTTGCATGTTTCTGTTTTGTTATTTTCCACTGTAGAGAGAATAAAGAGAGAGAGAGAGAGAGAGAGAGAGGGGCAAAGAAACGAAGCAGACAGATTAGAGAAGCATTACACAGAGATTGGGCTGCAGCAAAATTTTCAGGACAGCTCCTGCCATATCATATTCTCTATTAATCCAGATTATGATTGGAGCGGTTTAGGAATTTAATTAAGATTGTCGGTTAAATTCCTTGTGTAGACTGGTTAAAGATTTGAGTTAGAAGTGAAGAAAACATATAAAGAGTGCTGTTCAGGTGATCAATTGTTCATTACTCAGATGTCTTCAACTGTATTTGGAAACAGGTCCAAGGATGGATAATAAGGATGCTAAAATTGGTTTATTGTCTCAGTATTTTCCACATTTGAATTTAAATTCAAGAGTAATTCAGCACAATTGATTAAGTAGGGAATGGATTGACTATCAGAAATGACTCAACAAATAATTTTCAACGACTTCTTGCAATTTGGTTATTCAAATGTACATGTTGCACAGTCATATCAAGTACATGCATTTTATGTCATGTCCTGTAGCTTTTTAAGTAAAATTGTCAAATATATATGTTGGTTTTTGAAATTACTCCATCCAAGTTATACTGTTATAGACAAAGTTAAGAGACCAATATCAAATACAAGCAATTTTTTTTTCTCGTTACAGGTATTGGAATGATCAAACTTATGATATAGTTTAATCTTGACTCAATTCTTCACACTTTCTCACCACTTGAGTTAACCTCAATGACTTCTGACAAACAAACAGTGAGGAGAGAGAGAGAGAGAGAGACTACATATTAGAAGTTGTCTCTTTAAACAATCGAAAATCAAACAACCCAAATAACCATAAAAATTATGCATACTTCAGCCTCTAAACCCTGGCCAGAGCCAAACTTATCCAGACTCAAGCACAATCTAACCAAGCAGTTGGATTCAAATTCAGTATCCTTGATTGTCATTGACCTGGTCAATTAATCTATAACACATTTCTCAACAAGAATTAGATGCCCTTAATTAGATATTTAGCTGCTCAGGTGAGTCCATGGAACCAAAAATAGAAAAAAGGGATTTGATCCTTTTAGGGTTGTTGTCACGTCCTTCTGCTTCCAAGCATGAGGTAAGCGACCTCAACAGCTTATCTTAAATGACAAATTTACTTAACTTATGTATTCATTTTATTGTTGCCATGTCCAAAGTCTTTGTCTCTGCATCACTGATTCTCTTATCAAATATTTATTCGAGATATTTCATCAAATAACAACCATCGTTTACTTGTGCAGGAGAAGAAGCTAAGAGATAAGAAACGATGTCAACCTCGAAGTGAGACCCCGTACGCTTTGGCTTAGATTTTACTTCCGTTGTACGTACCCAGAACCAAGGCATTGTGGACCGTACATTGGTTAGAAATGGAGGCATGTCAACTTGACTTAAAATTCAAAACGATATATCTTATCATTTACATCACCACATCACCAAGTTGTAGTATCATAAAGAAAGTACCAATCTCACGCTCTCTTTGACACTATTCCATTGAAATTAAATATGATCATGGTCATCATCTCTACTGTTCCCTTGGAATTTACTATGGTGCAAGTTGCCTTGTTAATATAATTAAGGCTTAGGCATGCCAGGATTATACTAATTAACTATAGTAGCTAGTGATAATATATATCTCTCATGTCGAATTGTCGATGTTGGGTGCGAGTTTAGGGGTTACTGGTTTATTTTCTTCAACTTTTAATCTTAATTTACTCGAGCTGATCGAGTATATATTGAGAACTAAATTTCTTAGAGTACTAATGTTAGGTGAACAATTTTTTTAAGTAGCACATGCATTTTACATTATGTGGCAATTGATGTAGCATAAAAATCAACCTATCAGAGAATCTCATTAAATAATATATGTGAATGTGATACGTATATCAGCCACCACATAAGGTGGTATGAATGTGGTATATGAGCATTATTCATTTTCTAAACGCATAACGAGATGCTTTGGATCAAAATAGTACTAGTGCTTGGGAAACTACATGAGCATGATGAAGTGGCTTCTTTGCTAGGGTGAAAAATTTTCATATCAACGAAGACGATTATGTATCCTAGTGTTATAACACAAGATTTGCATGCATTAAGTAGAATTATCAACTAAAGGGCTAGTTTAACCAAATATTGAAATATATGTACTGTTTTGGAAGATTAACAACGCTAGCTAGTATGCTTCTAACACTAGCTAGCACCATTTGAAGTCTCGATGTCTCCCATATTTTGAGCATAAAAGAGATCATACTTTATACTTCCATATACATTACGCGGTACATATTCTCATTTCTCTTGATGATCTTCTATATATCAAATTCTAATTTGGATATCTTGTATCTTTTATTATTGGTACGTACATACTCTCGTTTGCACTTTTACTCTGTCACTAGCTTCCGTCAACACATATAAATGTTGTGTAGATTATGCAAAGAAACAACGGCCTTAAATGAGATCAAATATGTTTTAAAACAGGGTGCAAAACATTTCAACTAGCTGAAGCTGTCGACATGTCCACATTCAAGTTTGCTGATTGAACTTGTTTATTGGGTTGGTTAATTAACTAGCTATATAGCTTAGCTAATGTGCTTATCAGCTTATGCATAAACTAATGACTAACTCCATGGTTGTCCAAAAAAAAAAAAAACACAAAAAACAAAACCTATAAATATATATATATATATATATATATAATTGTAAATGTCTACACGGTCACCTACTTTTATGACGCTGGTGGACGAAATCTAACAATATTTTGTTTTTGGTCAGAAATCTAACAAAATTAATAGTGTAAGTTGTTGCAACTTGCTTAAATAAAAATATTGAGAGATTATTCAGAGCACCGCCGTAGTTAACTTCGTGTTTCTGAATCTAGCTGCCCAAAGTAATCTAGCCGTAGTTAACTTCGTGTTTCTTAATCTGTTTCATAATTAATTAACAGTAGAACGTGTTTATGTATTTCTTTTTTGACTAATAATCACTAACATGCCAAAGTTATAGGTTCTCATAAATAAATTAACTAATTTGAATAAACTAATTATATACTAGCCATTAAACTTAATGACCACAATTTATTTCATTAAAAGCGAAGATTACAAATAATGACTATTAAATACTGATAAAAAAGAATGTAACTATCAAAGTAACCACCTTTTCAATAAAAAAATAACTGCAGATACTCATTTGGTGATAACACACAAATGAACAGTGGTGTTCACCTGGTCAGTTGCTGACCAAATAATTTATGCTCAATAACCTTTAAATTTACATCCAAGAGTGGAAAATAAAACACCTCAACTTAATAATAATTCTCTCTGCCCTTGGATTTACATCTAAGGGTGGTTGAGCATTATTTTCTTGGTCAATAACTGACCAGGTGAACATTTTCGCACAAATGAATGAATATGGCTAAATTACACTACCGACGCCAATTAATCACCTATTTACTCGCAAAAGCAATAGTCACAGAGACCACACTCTTTGAAGCACTATAAACAGTTGTCACGAAAAACCATCAAGGATATCCACCGTGCCAATTTGATCACAAACCAACAAAGACGACGGATTATTTGTGTGAGGGAGAAGTACGTACCCACCCTAGAGTTTGCTTGAAGAAAGTGTAGAAGAACAAGTTGAGGAGAACACCAAAGAAGGTGCTTGAAAAACGTCGAAGACGTTGAGATTGAAAACAAAGAGCCTCTTTCCAAGGATGACTAGAGTTTGGCAAAGCCATAAATGATACGGAGATCCCATGAGATGCCATAGAGATCGAGTAGAAAACCTAGCAGAGCAAACTCTAATTTTTTATTATTATTTGTTTAGCCATTAATAGAGTCACATGGTGCATAATCATGTAATGTTATATTAGGTTTAAAACAAGTTTTAACTTAAGATTCACTATTCTAGACCCTAACTAGTGAATATGTGTAAATATCTATCAATTGATTACGAATTTCAATGACTATAATTAGAATCATATCCCAAAACTTTTTTCTTTTTTTTTTTTCAATTTTATATGTCCCAAAACTGTTTGATTTTGCGAGTGGGTTTCCAGTGTCACCAATACATTGCACCTCGAATCTTTGTTTCCCATCCCATGAAAAAGGCATGGAATTGATGTTTCAACTTTCAATCACTCGATCCACTCCATGCATGATCACCAAACTAAAGCCTCAATTTCCTCACAGGCCACCATTCTTCCTATTTATAATTTTGAGCATCTTTTCGTACACGTACCATCTTAATTAGATATTGTAATCTGACTTTATTCAAGAAGAGTAAGTCAGTAACCGATCTCGAATGCCGTACAGTTGTCAACTGGATACGTAGTTAGTTAGATAAGCACAGCAGCTACCAAGTTGCCAAAATGATCGATATCAGCGAACATTTCAATTCAATCCCAACTCCTATTTCACTCTTGGCACGTACATTGATTCTGCATTTCATATTCAATACACAAACCACACGTTCTAACTGAAATGTGTGCCCAAATGTCAACGCTAAACCTCGCTAGCGACAACGTACTCTCTCTTCCCTCATAACCCATTTATAAATAATCTCAGCACACAGAAAGTTATCATCAGTACTCTCTCCCTCCTTCTCCTTCTCCTTCTCTTTCTCTTTCTCTTTCTCTTTGTCTCTCTCTTTCTCTCTCTGTCTCTCCCAATTCTCAAATCACCCAGAGAGAGAGGCGGCAGAGATTATGAAGCTCATTTGGTCCCCAGAAACAGCTTCTAAAGCTTACCTAGACACTGTCAAATCAGTAAGTATTGTCTATCTAGTTGAAGTTCGAGCTTATTTACAGGTTCTGTACTATTTAAGTTTGAGCTTATATATCGATCTCACAACTAATTGATTCTTCTGTTATTCTGTTGCAGTGTGAGAAATTTAGAGAATCTGGTGTTGCCGAGCTGCTCTCTGCGATGGCGGCCGGCTGGAACGCGAAGCTGATCGTTGAGGCGTGGTCCTACGGCGATCCGATCGCCACCAGCCTAGGCCTGGCCACGGCCGCCCGCCACACGTGCGGACGGCACGTGTGCATAGTCCCGGATGAACGTTCGAGGATGGAGTACTTAAAGGCCATGCGTAACGCACCAATACAGCCCGAGGTGGTGGTCGGGGAGGCCGAGGCGGCGACGACAGGAGTTGATTTCTTGGTGGTTGACTGCAGCCGGAGGGAGTTCGCTAGGGTTTTAAGGAGAGCCAAGGTGAGCCCTAGAGGGGCGGTTTTCGCATGCAAGAATGCTAGAAACGTTTCGGGGTTCAGATGGCATGGTGTGGTGGAGAGGGGGACGCGTGTGGTGAGGTCGGTGTTTTTGCCGGTGGGAAAAGGGTTGGATATTGCCCATATAGGGTACGGCGGTGGAACGGGGTCGATAGGTACAATTAGGAAGGGTCCTGGCCGTTGGATCAAGCATATTGACCACCGGTCCGGCGAGGAGCACTTGTTCCGGGAGTGAGTAGTTTCCGATCAGTGATCGATCTCATGACTTATCAGAGGGTCTGAATTAGATGTGTAATATAGGGGTGAAGTAATGCAAAAGTGAATTGATTGGTGCTTGAAAAATAAATAAATTAATCTACAAGCAGCTAACAGTTCACTTTTCCTGTTTATTTTCACACTGTTATGATTAAAATCCCAATGAAGATAATTTTGAGGAGAGATAAAAATCAGTTTTTCACCTTTGTTTATCTAATATCTTGTACAAATTTATTTAATGAAGTCAGGTTATCATATGTCACATCAATTCTTACATACTTCGTTTTTATCAATGTTCTAAAACTCAGCCGCCTAGGCGGCCCTGTGCGGTGCCTCTTCACCTCGATTAATGAAGAATCGGTATTTTGGGGATTTGGATTTTAGGCGGGCGCCCAAGCAGATTAGGCGGCTAGGCTCTAGGCGCTAGGCGGGCTCCCAGGCGGATTAGGCGGGCACCTAGGCGGATTAGGCGGCTAGGCAGTAGGCACTGCGCTTGGGAGTTTTTTATTATTATTATTTTTTTTTGTATATTTGTATGCTTATTACATAACATTTTCTCCCTATTTTGATTCTTGAGAACTCTTTTGAAATTTAAATATTCTAGATGCAATTTTATTACTCTTTAAGTCTTATATATTTTTAATTATAGAAACAAAAGCTATAAAAATAAAATTAAAATTAAAAAAATACAAAACCGCCTGGGCACCTGGGCGCTAGTCCCTTGGCCACCACCCGACTAGCGCCTAGCGATTTTTCAAACCTTGGTTTTTATGGTTATAAACTTATTTGTAGTTATAATTAAGGAAAAATGCACTAACAATGTCCAGACACTTTGAGAATTGTCAAAATAATACCTTAACTTTAAAACTTATCAATGTGATACTTAGACTTATATTTTCTTGTCAACATAGTAGCTAGCTACGTTAATTTTCAGTCACGGTGCCCTCATTTATGGCCACATGTGATGCACGTGAGGCCGAAAATGAGGACAAAAAAGACTTTTACTGCATCAAATCCTAAATGAATAAATTAAAAATTAAAAATTAAAACTGAATAAATTATTATATTGAAAATAAAAGTTGAATAAATTTTTTTGCTTTGTTCTATTAACCAAGATCCCAATCCAATACAATTCAAAAAAAAAAAAATATGAATCGTATCATCATGATTGGATATTATCCCCATCAACACGAGCAATTCTTCAGTGACAGCAACGAAGATAAGTAGTTGAACTAGATATTGTTCATGTTCATCTTCTTAAATGCAGCAAAAAATCAAAAAAAAAGAAAAAAAAAGAATCCCATCAATTGTTCATGTTGTTAACCCATGCATGCATGTTCATCTTCACAAACTCGACAAACCCATTTTCCTATCTTAGAAGAGAAATTGGAAGATCTGGGAACTACCAAGAACCAAAAAGATCGAAAATCCAAAAACCCATTGCTGCTCGAGATCGTTATGCTTCTCATGCTCGACGAGAAGTGAAGCTGCACCGTTGTCTATGCAGCCCCAACAACTCCTTTTTGTTCTTCTCCTCCCCCTTCTTCAAATCCCTATCACAACCACCCTAGCTTTCTACCCATGCCCTCACCATTAGATCCAAACCCTCATTATTCCAACCATACACTTCAATTAAACTCATTCCACCATTAATCACAATTGAATCCATTCCAGCCATTAATCACAATATTCCAAGCCTGCTCTATTCTCCTCCCACCGCCGCTGGTAGTCTGGTACACCTTCATACTTCCCTCCCTCCCTCCTTCCCCTCACCCCATCAACCTCCTCTACACATGCACACGCGCCATCCATGGCTTCTCAATCACACTCTCCGCCTCCCAGGCCCACGCGCTCCAATGCCACCCCGCCATCCTCTCCGTCGGCCTCGCCTCTGGCCCTTCCGCTATATAACCTATATCATCATTTCCCAAACACCAGTCCCAATTCAATTTCAAAGAAACAAGCTTTCAAAATCCTAGTTCTATCTCCTAATGATGAATCAGGGAGAAGAAGCACTGGTTATGAATGAGAGAAAAAAATAATTTTTTATATTTCTTTCTTTATTGGGTGATTCTAGTTGGATCTCTAAATTTGATATTTGGGCCTCCATCTTTTTTTAATTATCAATAGATTTTGTCAATTCATATGAAAAGACAAATAAAGACAAAGAGAGAAAATGAAAAAAAAAAAATAATAATAATACTCTTCTTACCTCCCCTATTAATATAGCATTCAAATTTTTATTTCAAAATTCCTTATATTACCTATATAACTTTATAATTTACCTAAAATAATTAAGTAAAGATAATTAACTTCTATACTTGGCCTTATCATTTAACAGAAATGTAAATTAAAAATAATATGGATTTGAAATTTCCTTAAACTAAATTTATTGAATATCTAGGTGTAGTTATTACTAATTAAGATCCAAGCTTTTAATTAGATTTAATCAATGTATATATATTATTTTTTTGAGAACCAAAGTCTTTTCTAGAACCATCCATATTGCAAAACAAACAAACAAAAACTATGATCTGGATTAATAGAAAAATCTTTATAATTGTCTACTTGTTCGGATCCTCCAAGAATCGCTTTCTGGTTTCGTCACTGAAAATACACCAAAAATATAGGCAGCATATTCACACAATTCTTCATGATTGAATTGATAGAGATAAGAAAAAAAAGCAACAATAAATTGTTGAAGATACATATTTAATTGTTTAAAGGTATTTTGGTAAAATTAATGAGGTCTACTTAGTTATTTAAGTATTCAAAAAAGTGAATTGGAGGTTTAATAAGTAGGAGTGATCCAAATATCAAATTTGGAGGTCAAACTAGAACCTCCCTTCTTTATTTCTCTCTTTTTTATTATAAAATTTATTTTTTTGAGGGCACATCAATCATTTGGCTCTCTTTTTCGGTCTCACGTGTGTCACACGTGATCAACTTGAAGGCATCGTGACATAAAGTTAACGTAGGTACTATGTTGATAATAAAATATAAATCCAGGTATTACATTGATAAGTTTTAAAGTCCATGTATCACTTTGACAATCCTCAAAGTGTCTGGACATTGTTGGTGTTTTTTTTTCTTATAATTAAACTGATTTGTAACTGCTACTAGGATATTTAATCCACATTTCTCAAAATAAGATGATTCAAGAGTAATTGCGGCGTTGCATTAATTTATGTCTTTGATCATGATCCTTATAATTTACACCTAAAATGAAAAAATGGTCAGAAAGCTAGAGGAAAAAATTTTACATTTAAAAGCATATAAACTTGCCCACTTGCCCAACATTTTCTCCATGACAGGCTCCATCATAGGATCCACATTTGCTGCAGCATTTGATTCTGCTGCCTTAGACTTGAGACTGGCATAATCATCTATAGCTTTAGCTAAGGAGAGGAGAAAGAACAAAACATGTTGAAGGCCACACAAGAACATTATAATGATTATAGGAATTGTAAAGAAAAGCAATTACTGCACTTTTTATTGCTCCAAGTGGTATCAGTCATCCAAGTTGAGCATCACTCTCATTTACCAATACATTAAGAGAATTGAATGATATGCAATACAGTATGCCCGAAAACAAATGATTACTATAAAAATAAAATAAGATAAAAAATTATGAATTAATTTCAGTTTACCCTCTTGAGGTTTAGGGGTGTCATCATTTCACCCCCTCTACTTTAAATTTTAAATTTTTACCCCCCAAACTTTCCAATTTCAATAAGCTCTGTCCAATTTCTCCAATTCCGTCCAAATTGGAAGTTAAGTTTGACCCTTGAGGGCTAAAATGGTCATTTCAACATTAAAAAAAAAATTCTTTCTTTTTTTTTTTAGTTTTTTTTTTTGGGTTTCTTTGTTTATTTATTTATTTATTTTGTCTTCAACCTATACACCACAAGTTATAATAGGTTTATAAAAACAAAAAAATACTATAGGTGGTTGAAAGCCGCTTGCTGGTCTACGATATTTGTGATATATCTCCGATAAAGTGAAAAATTTTAGGATATATCCCCAATAAAGTGAAGAAATATCTGTGTAAAATAATTTTTTGTCTACGAGGTTTGTGATATATCTCCAATAAAGTGAAAAATTTTAGGATATATCTCCAATAAAGTGAAGAAATATCTGTAAAAAATGATGTTACGCTTTATCTGTAAATATCTGTATCTCCCCAATAAAGTGAAGAAATATCTGTGTAAAATCATTTTTACAGATAAAGTGTAAATTATTTTTTTCAGATATGTTTTCACTTTATTGGGAATATATCCTAAAATTCTTCACTTTATCGGAGACCAGCGAGCGGCTTTCAACCACCTAGATATTTCTTCACTTTATCGGATATATCACAAATATCGTAGACCAGCGAGCGGCTTTCAACCACCTAGAGTATTTTTTTTGTTTTTATAAACCTATTATAACTTGTGGTGTATAAGTTGAAGACAAAATAAAATAAAATAAAAAACTAAGAAACAGGAAAAAAAAAAAAATTTATTTTTTATTTTATTTTATTATGTTGAAATGATTATTTTAGCCCTCAAGGGTCAGAGTTAACGTCCAATTTGAATAGAATAGAAGAAATTGGACACGGATGATTGAAATTGAAAAGTTTGGGAGGTAAAAATTCACAATTAAAAGTAGAGGGGGTGAAATAATGACACCACCAAATCTCAGGGGGGTAAACTGAAATTAATCCAAAAATTAAAAAAGGACAATAGTAATAAATTAACATATTCCAATGCATTTGGAATCTAGACCACTTTTAAGACCTAAGAGATAAAAGGAAGAGAAGAGAAAATGTTCTATAATGTTTTTTTTTTTTTTTTTTGAAAATGAATGATTCATTTATTCAAAGGAAACCAAATTACAAAATGGTGATCATAAAATCTCCACACACCTTCCTACTACCTAAATCAGTTATGGGTTCATCACCAACGATGACTTCCATGAGTCAAGAGGGCCCAACCCCTAACCAAACATATCGCCCACCATTACAAGCTACAAAACATGCCACTACATGAGCTGCCATATTAAGCCTTCTAGGAACAAAGTGAATACCTTGAATACCCATAAAACCTATTAAGAACCGAATTCTATCTACCACCAATCCTTCAGCAGCAAGACATTCCTCAGTTCCATTACTCAAATGGGCAGCTTTCAAACACTTCCTCTGGCGAGCTCTCTATGGTGCTTTGGCAACGAACCACAACAGATATCAAAGGCACCTTGCTTCCTCCCCAATTTTCTCCCTCTATGAGGCTTATCCTGAAACAATTGAGCATGCTCTACTATTATGCCCATGGGCTAGAAGAACGTGGTTCTCCCATCCACTCTCTTACCGGATTGACCCCCAAGCCATCACCTCTCTAGACAAGTGGATCTCAGCGATCTTCTCCCTAGAATCTTTGACACCCCCACCTGATCAGGTTTTCCAAACTCATGTGCTGTTCTTACTGTGGTCCATTTGGAAACATAGATGCAATTGTGTTTTCAACCATGATACTCCGGATTCTATCCTCACGGCATCACGTGCAATATCTGCATCCTCGGAATTTCTAATGATACCCAAAGGCCTCTCCATCCCTGGTGCTGTGGGATCCTCTGTCACCGACTCACTTCAACCGGCAGTTTGGAAACCTCCTCCTGCTGGCATGCTAAAGATAAATACTGATGCGGCTTGGGATGCGGATTCCTTCTCATGTGGTCTGGGTACTCTGATACGAGATTCCAAGGGTACTGTTCTCGATGGGCTTGCCAAATCAACATATGGATCATCCCCTCTGGCAGCAGAAGCCATGGCTATTGTCCTTGGTCTTTCTCTTGCCTCATCGCTCTCCCTTTCTTCTTTTCAGTTGGAATTAGACTCTTTGGTTTTGATTTCAAATTTGCTAAATCCTCTTTCTTCGATTGATTGGTCGGCAACTCAAATTGTCTCTAGGATTCGAGTTATGGCTGGCCAATTCGATCGTGTTAACTGGCTTTGGACCAGTAGATATGCTAATTGTGCTGCTGACTCTGTAGCGGCTATGGCATCTCGCAGGGTGTGCACGGAAGACTGGGTTTCCAATCCTCCCCCCTCCCTAATGCGAATTCTCCTCTTTGATGCTCAGGGTCCTCCTCCTTGAAGTCTCTGCTGACGCTTTTCTTTTTCTTTGTATTCTTTCGCTTTCCCTGTAGTTTCTTTTTGCTTTGTCGCTTTCTTTCTTGTTCTCAGTTGTTTCTTTGCTTTGTTCAATGCCAAAAAAAAAAATGGGCAGCTTTCAGACAATCTGTCTCGACGCTCACACATCTCCAACCTTGATCCATGCTCCACTCCAATCCCATCAATATTGTCATCAACTTTGCTGCCACCGGGCAAAACCTACTCATCAATCGGTCACCCATTGCTGCCACTAGCATACCCCCACTGTCCCTACATACAATACCCACTCCAACATTGTTGCCATTATGGACAACGGAGGCATCACAATTAAGCTTTAATTGGCCATCAATAGGTGGCACCCATCCACTTGATGCATTACCATGCACGTTACTATCTTCAGGTTGATTCAAAACTTGGTTTTGTAATATGCCATTCCAAACTGCCTCACTCATTGCATAAATAACCTCTGGATGCCGTGGATGCTCACCAAATTGCACCGCATTTCTTTCCTTCCAATTACTCCATAGCAACACCACCAGAAACCTCAGTTCATCCACCGTCAACACCTTCCTAGCATCCTCCAAAAAATTAATAAAAGAATTCCACATGCCTTGACCCAACTTGGAATAGAAGTTCGCCTTTTCCAACACCGCAATACTATATATATAAGCATTGATATATTTCGTGTAAAGGTGATTCCTGAGCTTGTTGACACCGAGAGCACGTAGAATTCGTAACCAATCTCCTCAAAGACAGAGAAACCTTACATGGTAGATAACCTGTAGCACACTTCCAAAGAAAATGGGACATCTTTGGAGGGACTTTAATCTTCCAAAGTTGTTTCCAAAATTCAGAAATAGTAAGAACTTCATTAGGAGCACCTCTTAAATAATGCAAGATTCAGCAAATCACTTTTGTTTCCCTCCTCTATTCTCTTAAGATGCTGTAAGAAATGTTGTACATCTTGTTTGCAAACAAAGCAAGGTACTGACGATCAAGTACATATTTTAAGTCCCGACACGTAACTGGCTTAAGAAGATTAAAAATAACATGAAGTGTAACATATCATTTTTCTACCAATCCCTGAGATTGAAAACATGTCAGACCCAAAATGTACACTAGCATGGAGTGAAACGGAATAAGTAATACCAGCTACCTTATAAGATCGTTGAGCATAGATTCCACTTCCAATTTTAAAGGATCCTTATCGCCAAGCAATGATGCAGCATTTTTTACAACCAAATGGAATGTGCAAACCTGTGAAGTAAATGAATATAGATCACAAAGATATAGCTAATATTAGGCCAGTTAACAACGACTCTCCTCTATTCCCATTTTACGGAACTATCATCATTTTACAACGACAAATGTAGGCAACCAGGAACACATAGTACATTCAGCAAACTCAAGACCTCAATCATTTCAATATGTCTAGCAGAACACTACCATATCCACAAGAAATTAGAGCACTAACTACCTCAACACCAGTATTGGCTTGAAACGCAACGAATGAACTCCGGTCTT
Source organism: Rosa multiflora (assembly GCA_002564525.1). Lineage (NCBI taxonomy): Eukaryota > Viridiplantae > Streptophyta > Magnoliopsida > Rosales > Rosaceae > Rosa > Rosa multiflora. Next base: position 115,330 of record BDJD01003955.1, read on the forward strand.
CCACAATGCAATCGCTAGCGGTAGATCTAAATAGTCTCTAAACCTCCTCTGTCTCCTGATTCGTATCATCCACTCACCAAAAAAAAAAAAATCAATCTTGTTTGGCTACGACCTAGTTTGGCTAGCAAACAGTCTATTTTCTAATGCGCGAGCAGGCCAACATTGAGGGTGTAGTCGTCAAGCCGTCCATTGATCTGACTTCTTTACAAACGCTGTGGACAAGGAGAGCATTAAGCTCTTCACAGGGTTCTTTTTTCTGCCTTACGGTAAGGACTTCTGATGTGATCTTCTGCGTCACCGAGTCGATACTTAGTTTTATAGACTAAGCAGAGCAATCACCTGGAAGTAGGAGAAAACACAAGGTTCGCTAAAGTCACCTTTAGCTTCGCTAGGCTGCTAGGGAGTGACCTAGCTACGCTGGTTTCAACTAGGTTGAAGATAGGTTGCTCCGGAAAGACTTTGGATAATCTGAGAGAGTAGTTGATTAAGAGGTTGTGTCTTTGCATTTTGCTTTAGCCTCTGTATGTATAGGTCACTCACTACATATTAACCTTTCTAATAGGAGTGAAATACCTTTAAGAGGTATACTATATTTTAGACCACAGTTGGCCTTGAATACAATCAAAACACTTAATAGTCTTGATAACTATCGTAGGCAATAATTATATCGTTATTTGCCTCTGTGACGTAGCAATATTCTAGGCAATGTAATTGCCTAAATGACTGATTCTTGGATATGCATATAAATCTTCGCGATCATTCTGTAGCTTAGTGGCACACTTAATTGATCTACCGTAAGCATGCAATCATGTATAATAAGATCATATATACATATCCTTTGTTTAATGCAATTATTGATGATTATATCCTTCCATATCTCGCTCCACGTCTAGCAATCCTTAATTTCATGGGAACCTTGATTATTTTCATGGCCTGCGTCCAATATTCCTTGATTATTTGCATGGCACGCGTCCAATATTCCTTGAGTGTGACTAAAGGAGCAGTTTGCTTCTTAATATCTTCCTTTGGTAATCAAGCAAATCACCATTAATTATCAAATATCTTGATTATTAATAATAATCTGATAAATACCGATACCGAGATTTGTCCCTAGATTGCTTGGTCTCCAAGTAGGCTTTATTCAACCTCTAAATAATATATTTCGAGCTAGTCGAAAATATATAGCTTGGGCCACCGATATTGACCTGGATTCTTTCGAGACATACCTTATCAAAAATAAATGATAATTTGGGTTCAAACAAATCTATTTGAGAATGAACTTAGATTATCATCAATTCATGATTTAAGTCCCAAATTTTTTCATTATGAAGGTTTATGTACAAAAGTATAAGAGGGTTACCCAAGGTGGTTGAGCTGCTTCCACAGAAGACTAACAAAAATCCTGGGCTTGCTGGCAGTAGGTTTTGCCTTGGGGTCGACAATGGGAAACATCTTCTCTGATTCTCGTGCTCTCAAATCCTGGAAACCAAATTACAATAAGAAGACCAGCATTCTCATAAATGAAAGAGAACCCAATTATCAAATACAAAATCCGAAACCAGTTAATGCAAATCCATTCATAGAATAAAAATATGCCTGAGCTAAAGCCCAATTGTAAATCATCTTCTTCAATCTCACTCGACTTCTAGGTAAGCAAACAGAAACTAAAAAAGGGTACAATCTTAGTCATACCTCTAAAGACCGTTGAGTGCAATCTAGGAGGGACGATGCAGCAGAACAATTCTTAGGTTCATTCTTAGGGTGAACTAGCATATTCACCCCCATTGTTGATTAACATACTTTTACTTAATAAATTGGATTAATTTCAGTTTACTCCACTGAGGTTTGGAGGTGTCATCATTTCACCCCCTCTACTTTCAATTTTGATTTTTTACCTCCTAAACTTTCCAATTTAAATCAGCCGTGTGCAATTTCTACTATTCCGTCCAAATTAGACGTTAAGTTTGACTTTTGAGAGCTAAAATAGTCATTTCAACATAAAAATAATAAAAATAATAAAAATAATAAAAATTTTAAAAAAAAATTTATGTTTTTTAGTTTAAAAAAAAAACATATATATATATTTTTTTTCTGTTTCTTCGTTTTATTTATTTATTATTATTATTTTTATATATTTTGTCTTCAACCCATACACCACAAGTTATAAATGGTTAATAAAAACAAAAAAACTACTCTAGGTAGTTGAAAGTCGCTCGTTGGTCTACGATATTTGTGACATATCTCCGATAAAGTGATGAATTTAGGATATACCCCCAATAAAGTGAAGAAATATCTGTACAAAATAATTTTACACTTTATCTGTAAATAAATATCTATAAAAAATGATTTTACACACATATTTCTTCACTTTATTGGGGATATACAGATATTTATTTACAGATAAAGTGTAAAATTATTTTTTACAAATATTTCTTCACTTTATTGGGAATATATCCTAAAATTCTTCATTTTATCGGAGATATATCACAAATATCGTAGACCAGCGAGAGACTTTCAACCACCTAGAGTATTTTTTTTGTTTTTATAAACCTATTATAACTTGTGGTGTATAGGTTGAAGACAAAAAAAAAAAATTTAAAAAAAAAAAAAACTAAACTTCCAATTTAGACGGAATAGTAGAAATTGGACACAGCTGATTGAAATTGGAAAGTTTAGGGGGTAAAAAATCAAATTGAAAGTAGAGGAGGTGAAATGATGACACCCCCAAAACTCATAGGGGTAAACTGAAATTAATCCTAATAAATTTATAATCTAACGGTCCATATCTTAAATTAGCATTTAAAGATCATCTCTGTAAAAAATCAATCGAATCGGAAATCGTTTAATTATCTAATTGAATCAAACAAATGGATGGTTCTAACAACACTTGCTCCTAATATGATGAACCGTCTATGTATTTCATAGAAATGAATAACTAAAAGGTTTTAAATTTGATTGATTTTTTACAGAGCTAATCTTTGTATTACGTTATACAACATGAATGGTTAGATTATAAATTTATTAAGTAAAAGTATGTTAATCGACAATGAAGGTGAATATACTAGTTCACCATAGGAGTGAACCTAAGAATTGTCCTGATGCAGCATCAGTGGATGATTGGTGCACCTACATTGATCAGAAAATGGTCATTCCTTTGACCGCGAAAATTCTGCTATCCACCTAGGTGGTGCTCATCTGGTGATGTGGCATAACGACAGCCACTCATTTCATTTCGGGTTCTGCACCCGTCATGGAGGGGTCTGAAGCTGCCATTAGTCCATTAACGTTTGTTGGAAACAAGGTAAAAAAAAAAAAAAACATGTTGGTTGATTGGGTAAAACTCGTCACTCCGTTCTCAGCTACAAATTAATTATAACCCTCTTAGACGAAAGTCAGTATCACCGTCTCCAATTCTTCCACACCCAAATCTCTAAGAAAGTACTCATGGGCTGTTTATGCACGAGTAAGCCTCAAGAAGAACAGCCCAGATCTCCATATTCGCTTCCGCGCCGATGGGACTTTCAAGATTGTCCAGGTATATATATCACTTGCTTGCTTGTTTTTGATTACTGGAACATGGAAGGTCACTGATCTTGAGCAATTTTGATTAGTAGGTTTTAATTTGTTGAGATATATATTGCAGGTGGCTGATATGCATTTTGGGGAATGCATTTTGATTAGTAGGTTTTAATTGTTGAGATATATATTACCTGGGTCTTCGCCGATTGCGACCAAGTTCGTCGGAAATTGCAGAAAACCGCCGGCCGGTCCGACGCTTCCAAGTTTTGATTCTCTGTCCAAAGTTGAGGATGCAAAATACAGACACCATACGATCCTTCACCTCACCGAGACGCGCCAACCGCTACCAGTCTCGCCAGCAGTCGTGGTCGAAGTCGGAAAATCCGACTGGAAACTGCCATGCACAGTGGAAACTTTCGAGCCTGAGGCCACCGTCAAAGCTCGCTCGTTTGAACCAAAGGGGACAAATCCCCGCTTCGCACCTCCTAAACGATTCCAACGTCACCGGTCCGCCGAACAGAGGTCGCGGGAATCGAAAGGAGGAATCGGGTCACCGTTATGGGTTTTGGGGTCGAGGAACCGGGTCAACCAGTCTGGCTTCTTCTAAGCCGTCTCGATTTAGAGTATGTAATTAATGATACACGGCCCAGATCAGTCGGTGACTGAAATCAACGGCTCTGATTGCACCATGTAATCTCCAAAGGATTTAAATGAATTCATTTAGTTCCTTTCTATACAAAAAAGAAATAAAATATAAAATCATGTATTTTTAGACTTCTGAAATTCATAATAAAGAGCTGGCTAAAAAGTGTCATGAAATTTACTACGTGTTATAAAGTAGGGAGAAGATAGAGAGAGAATAGTAGGGAGGAAATAGAAGTGTTCTCATTCATTCTCATTAGCCTCCTTTAAATAGAGTTAGAGTTTACATCAAAGTACACAACTAATAAGTATTTACGTGGACAACCATATAGATAATAATATTTACAACACTCCCCCTTGGATGTCCACTAATGAATGATGATATTGGACGCGCTTATTGTTGCCTCGTTAAAAACCTTGCCAGGTAACAAAAACCCAGTGGGACAAAAATAACCCTGGTCGAATGACAAAAAGAGCACAACG
>BDJD01003955.1:134720-146448 GCA_002564525.1 Rosa multiflora
AAATTAAATTTGGGTTTTCAAATTAATGGGAACATGAGAGCGTCGGGTGATTCACACTAACTCTCTTGCAAATATCAGTGCCAATTTCATAAATGCATGCATTTCCTATATGTGTTAAGTCCCGTATTTAGTACCGGTCAAGGCTACTAAACCAATTATCCTTTCGGTGTATCGATTATGCCGGTTAGGGCCACAATCAACTCTCTAATTTAGGCATTACGCCGGTTAAGGCCGCAATATCTAAAATTAGAGGCCTAGAGTGCAAGATAATAGAGACTCCAGCAAGCTTAGCTACAATTAAGCTAGCTAATGGTTACCACACTTAAATCCTAGATGCCACAAGACCAATAAGTTGTCAATTTATCAATCTATTCATCACAATTGCCCACAACATAATTTCAAAGGGTGACAAAGCCTAGAAACATGCTTCTAAGGACCAATAAATTCGGATTTAAAGCATACACAATGAAAATTGCATTTATTAAAATTAAAGCATCAATATTTATACAAGATGAGTTAGGGCTTCACAACCCTAACCCCCAAAATTAAACTACTCACAACCCATACAAGAATTCATCAACAAAAGTATATAAAAATTACGAAATAGATAATAAGGAAGAGAGGGGAGAGTTAGCTTGGTCACTTCTAGCTATGAGCTAGTATGAATCAAGCAATTTCTTCACCCAACTACCCAAATTAAGGTGTGGTACTCTTGATGATAATTCCCTTGAGGCCTTGAGTGTCCAATCCCAAAAGATGAAATTAAAAATGAAAAAGGGAAAAGGTGAGAGTGTGAGGTGATATGGGTGATGGATGAGAGAATGGGAAAGATGAAATGGGAGAGATGGAATTGTGGTGGTGTGCGGCTGTTCAAAGGAGGAAGAGGAATTTTGGGTGTGCGGCTACTGTAGGGTTCTCGGGTTCTCTCAGAGAGTGAATGGATGAAGATTATATATGAGTGGCCAGTGTGAGAAATGAAAGGGTGAGTCTGAGCACGTGATTTTTGAGTGGGTAGCTGATGACAAAAAATGGTCTCAATTGCTTTTGATTGGCCAGAAGGAAACAAAGGCAACAGATGGTTAATCACGTGCATGGCCAGTAACTACACAAGTTGGTTAATTAAAGCAACATAGCTTAATTAACCAATTTGTCTTCATTACTTGTGATTTCATTTCATTTTTTTTTTCCTTTCTATTTTTATAATTCTATGACATCCTCACACACAATATTATGGATTCGGATTCCGCTTCTTTTGACATTGATCATGGTTGACTGATGTTGACTTTTTTTGTTCTTGTGTCGGAAATTCCATTTTGCTCAATTTTCCACCATTTTCTCTCGATTACCGCAATTCCGCTTATTTCCTACACAACAAATAAAATTGAATTAACTACATATTAATTGACATGGGGATTTGCTTATTTATAGTGTTTTAGATATAATTATACTCATATAAATGCGTATAATCAATAAGTTCCAACAGTCGATTTTGATAAATTATATTTCCTCCACCATGTTGCTCATGGAAGGTATAATTTTGTATACACCTAATAAATAAGATAGACCACATTACTAGGCGATATAAGGATTTTGTGCGATCTGAAAATTCATAACTGGAAATCGATAAATTTGAGAATACTCATCTATTTATAACGTATTAATAGGTACTCTGTAAATAAATTAACCCGATCCGCCTTCATTTCGACATAAAAAAAAGCGGTCAACTTTTTATACACTTATACTTCCGTAAGGGGAGCTATACTAGGAGGAGATAAAATTTTAGAAACTTTACATTAGTTTATATAATCCATACCCACGAGTGTGTGAGAACAGACAGATCATAAAAATAAATTGCAAAGGATCGGTTACGAGCATATTAGTTTTATATGGTATTTAGGATTAAGGGTTGACCTAGTAGATGGAGACCCAAACGACGACAAAAATAGCAGAAATTTTGACCATAACTATATCTTCTTATGATAATAACATCAAACGGTCAATTTTAATAAATTCTACTTTCTCCATCATGTTGCTCATGGAATGTATAATTTTGCAATACACCTAACAAACAAGTTAGACCACATTACCAGATATATAAGGATTTTGTGCAATCCAAAAATTCATAACTAAAAATCAATAAATTTGAGATTACCCATATATTTATAGCGTATTAATAGATAAATATGTTTAAAAAAATTAACCCAATCCGCAGTCATTTCTATATCAAACAAAGCAGTCAACTTTTTATATACTTATACTTCCCTAACGGGAACTATACTAGGAGGATATGAAATTCCAGAAATTTTTACATTAGTTTATATAGCCCATATCCACGAGAGTGTGAGAGCTGACCGATTGAAAAAATAAATTGCGAAGGACCCGTTACGAGCATATTAGTTTTATTTTTAGGATTTAGGGTTGATCTAATAGATCGGGAGCCAAATGAGGACGAAAATAGCTGAAATTTTAATCATAACCATATCTTCTTATCATGATAAACATCCAACGGTCGATATTGATAATTTCTATTTCCTCCACCTTGTTGCTTATGGAAGGTATACTTCTTTGATATAAGTAATAAATATATGGTCCTAAATATATATAAATTAGGCTTATAGTTATAAATTCAGCCAATTTTGTTTTAGTTTCGGTTTCAATCCCCTTGGTCAACCAATTAAGATTCTATAACCTTTAAAGGGAAAGATCGTCATCGAATGTAAATCTTATGACACATCACAGATGGTGATATATTATGTCACAGATGGTGACTGATCACAGATGGTGATATATTATGTCACAGATGGTGACTGATCACAGATGGTGATATATTATGTCACAGATGGTGACTGATCACAGATGGTGATATATTATGTCACAGATGGTGACTGATCACAGATGGTGATATATTATGTCACAGATGGTGACTGATCACAGATGGTGATATATTATGTCACAGATGGTGACTGATCACAGATGGTGATATATTATGTCACAGATGGTGACTGATCACAGATGGTGATATATTATGTCACAGATGGTGACTGATCACAGATGGTGATATATTATGTCACAGATGGTGACTGATCACAGATGGTGATATATTATGTCACAGATGGTGACTGATCACAGATGGTGATATATTATGTCACAGATGGTGACTGATCACAGATGGTGATATATTATGTCACAGATGGTGACTGATCACAGATGGTGATATATTATGTCACAGATGGTGACTGATCACAGATGGTGATATATTATGTCACAGATGGTGACTGATCACAGATGGTGATATATTATGTCACAGATGGTGACTGATCACAGATGGTGATATATTATGTCACAGATGGTGACTGATCACAGATGGTGATATATTATGTCACAGATGGTGACTGATCACAGATGGTGATATATTATGTCACAGATGGTGACTGATCACAGATGGTGATATATTATGTCACAGATGGTGACTGATCACAGATGGTGATATATTATGTCACAGATGGTGACTGATCACAGATGGTGATATATTATGTCACAGATGGTGACTGATCACAGATGGTGATATATTATGTCACAGATGGTGACTGATCACAGATGGTGATATATTATGTCACAGATGGTGACTGATCACAGATGGTGATATATTATGTCACAGATGGTGACTGATCACAGATGGTGATATATTATGTCACAGATGGTGACTGATCACAGATGGTGATATATTATGTCACAGATGGTGACTGATCACAGATGGTGATATATTATGTCACAGATGGTGACTGATCACAGATGGTGATATATTATGTCACAGATGGTGACTGATCACAGATGGTGATATATTATGTCACAGATGGTGACTGATCACAGATGGTGATATATTATGTCACAGATGGTGACTGATCACAGATGGTGATATATTATGTCACAGATGGTGACTGATCACAGATGGTGATATATTATGTCACAGATGGTGACTGATCACAGATGGTGATATATTATGTCACAGATGGTGACTGATCACAGATGGTGATATATTATGTCACAGATGGTGACTGATCACAGATGGTGATATATTATGTCACAGATGGTGACTGATCACAGATGGTGATATATTATGTCACAGATGGTGACTGATCACAGATGGTGATATATTATGTCACAGATGGTGACTGATCACAGATGGTGATATATTATGTCACAGATGGTGACTGATCACAGATGGTGATATATTATGTCACAGATGGTGACTGATCACAGATGGTGATATATTATGTCACAGATGGTGACTGATCACAGATGGTGATATATTATGTCACAGATGGTGACTGATCACAGATGGTGATATATTATGTCACAGATGGTGACTGATCACAGATGGTGATATATTATGTCACAGATGGTGACTGATCACAGATGGTGATATATTATGTCACAGATGGTGACTGATCACAGATGGTGATATATTATGTCACAGATGGTGACTGATCACAGATGGTGATATATTATGTCACAGATGGTGACTGATCACAGATGGTGATATATTATGTCACAGATGGTGACTGATCACAGATGGTGATATATTATGTCACAGATGGTGACTGATCACAGATGGTGATATATTATGTCACAGATGGTGACTGATCACAGATGGTGATATATTATGTCACAGATGGTGACTGATCACAGATGGTGATATATTATGTCACAGATGGTGACTGATCACAGATGGTGATATATTATGTCACAGATGGTGACTGATCACAGATGGTGATATATTATGTCACAGATGGTGACTGATCACAGATGGTGATATATTATGTCACAGATGGTGACTGATCACAGATGGTGATATATTATGTCACAGATGGTGACTGATCACAGATGGTGATATATTATGTCACAGATGGTGACTGATCACAGATGGTGATATATTATGTCACAGATGGTGACTGATCACAGATGGTGATATATTATGTCACAGATGGTGACTGATCACAGATGGTGATATATTATGTCACAGATGGTGACTGATCACAGATGGTGATATATTATGTCACAGATGGTGACTGATCACAGATGGTGATATATTATGTCACAGATGGTGACTGATCACAGATGGTGATATATTATGTCACAGATGGTGACTGATCACAGATGGTGATATATTATGTCACAGATGGTGACTGATCACAGATGGTGATATATTATGTCACAGATGGTGACTGATCACAGATGGTGATATATTATGTCACAGATGGTGACTGATCACAGATGGTGATATATTATGTCACAGATGGTGACTGATCACAGATGGTGATATATTATGTCACAGATGGTGACTGATCACAGATGGTGATATATTATGTCACAGATGGTGACTGATCACAGATGGTGATATATTATGTCACAGATGGTGACTGATCACAGATGGTGATATATTATGTCACAGATGGTGACTGATCACAGATGGTGATATATTATGTCACAGATGGTGACTGATCACAGATGGTGATATATTATGTCACAGATGGTGACTGATCACAGATGGTGATATATTATGTCACAGATGGTGACTGATCACAGATGGTGATATATTATGTCACAGATGGTGACTGATCACAGATGGTGATATATTATGTCACAGATGGTGACTGATCACAGATGGTGATATATTATGTCACAGATGGTGACTGATCACAGATGGTGATATATTATGTCACAGATGGTGACTGATCACAGATGGTGATATATTATGTCACAGATGGTGACTGATCACAGATGGTGATATATTATGTCACAGATGGTGACTGATCACAGATGGTGATATATTATGTCACAGATGGTGACTGATCACAGATGGTGATATATTATGTCACAGATGGTGACTGATCACAGATGGTGATATATTATGTCACAGATGGTGACTGATCACAGATGGTGATATATTATGTCACAGATGGTGACTGATCACAGATGGTGATATATTATGTCACAGATGGTGACTGATCACAGATGGTGATATATTATGTCACAGATGGTGACTGATCACAGATGGTGATATATTATGTCACAGATGGTGACTGATCACAGATGGTGATATATTATGTCACAGATGGTGACTGATCACAGATGGTGATATATTATGTCACAGATGGTGACTGATCACAGATGGTGATATATTATGTCACAGATGGTGACTGATCACAGATGGTGATATATTATGTCACAGATGGTGACTGATCACAGATGGTGATATATTATGTCACAGATGGTGACTGATCACAGATGGTGATATATTATGTCACAGATGGTGACTGATCACAGATGGTGATATATTATGTCACAGATGGTGACTGATCACAGATGGTGATATATTATGTCACAGATGGTGACTGATCACAGATGGTGATATATTATGTCACAGATGGTGACTGATCACAGATGGTGATATATTATGTCACAGATGGTGACTGATCACAGATGGTGATATATTATGTCACAGATGGTGACTGATCACAGATGGTGATATATTATGTCACAGATGGTGACTGATCACAGATGGTGATATATTATGTCACAGATGGTGACTGATCACAGATGGTGATATATTATGTCACAGATGGTGACTGATCACAGATGGTGATATATTATGTCACAGATGGTGACTGATCACAGATGGTGATATATTATGTCACAGATGGTGACTGATCACAGATGGTGATATATTATGTCACAGATGGTGACTGATCACAGATGGTGATATATTATGTCACAGATGGTGACTGATCACAGATGGTGATATATTATGTCACAGATGGTGACTGATCACAGATGGTGATATATTATGTCACAGATGGTGACTGATCACAGATGGTGATATATTATGTCACAGATGGTGACTGATCACAGATGGTGATATATTATGTCACAGATGGTGACTGATCACAGATGGTGATATATTATGTCACAGATGGTGACTGATCACAGATGGTGATATATTATGTCACAGATGGTGACTGATCACAGATGGTGATATATTATGTCACAGATGGTGACTGATCACAGATGGTGATATATTATGTCACAGATGGTGACTGATCACAGATGGTGATATATTATGTCACAGATGGTGACTGATCACAGATGGTGATATATTATGTCACAGATGGTGACTGATCACAGATGGTGATATATTATGTCACAGATGGTGACTGATCACAGATGGTGATATATTATGTCACAGATGGTGACTGATCACAGATGGTGATATATTATGTCACAGATGGTGACTGATCACAGATGGTGATATATTATGTCACAGATGGTGACTGATCACAGATGGTGATATATTATGTCACAGATGGTGACTGATCACAGATGGTGATATATTATGTCACAGATGGTGACTGATCACAGATGGTGATATATTATGTCACAGATGGTGACTGATCACAGATGGTGATATATTATGTCACAGATGGTGACTGATCACAGATGGTGATATATTATGTCACAGATGGTGACTGATCACAGATGGTGATATATTATGTCACAGATGGTGACTGATCACAGATGGTGATATATTATGTCACAGATGGTGACTGATCACAGATGGTGATATATTATGTCACAGATGGTGACTGATCACAGATGGTGATATATTATGTCACAGATGGTGACTGATCACAGATGGTGATATATTATGTCACAGATGGTGACTGATCACAGATGGTGATATATTATGTCACAGATGGTGACTGATCACAGATGGTGATATATTATGTCACAGATGGTGACTGATCACAGATGGTGATATATTATGTCACAGATGGTGACTGATCACAGATGGTGATATATTATGTCACAGATGGTGACTGATCACAGATGGTGATATATTATGTCACAGATGGTGACTGATCACAGATGGTGATATATTATGTCACAGATGGTGACTGATCACAGATGGTGATATATTATGTCACAGATGGTGACTGATCACAGATGGTGATATATTATGTCACAGATGGTGACTGATCACAGATGGTGATATATTATGTCACAGATGGTGACTGATCACAGATGGTGATATATTATGTCACAGATGGTGACTGATCACAGATGGTGATATATTATGTCACAGATGGTGACTGATCACAGATGGTGATATATTATGTCACAGATGGTGACTGATCACAGATGGTGATATATTATGTCACAGATGGTGACTGATCACAGATGGTGATATATTATGTCACAGATGGTGACTGATCACAGATGGTGATATATTATGTCACAGATGGTGACTGATCACAGATGGTGATATATTATGTCACAGATGGTGACTGATCACAGATGGTGATATATTATGTCACAGATGGTGACTGATCACAGATGGTGATATATTATGTCACAGATGGTGACTGATCACAGATGGTGATATATTATGTCACAGATGGTGACTGATCACAGATGGTGATATATTATGTCACAGATGGTGACTGATCACAGATGGTGATATATTATGTCACAGATGGTGACTGATCACAGATGGTGATATATTATGTCACAGATGGTGACTGATCACAGATGGTGATATATTATGTCACAGATGGTGACTGATCACAGATGGTGATATATTATGTCACAGATGGTGACTGATCACAGATGGTGATATATTATGTCACAGATGGTGACTGATCACAGATGGTGATATATTATGTCACAGATGGTGACTGATCACAGATGGTGATATATTATGTCACAGATGGTGACTGATCACAGATGGTGATATATTATGTCACAGATGGTGACTGATCACAGATGGTGATATATTATGTCACAGATGGTGACTGATCACAGATGGTGATATATTATGTCACAGATGGTGACTGATCACAGATGGTGATATATTATGTCACAGATGGTGACTGATTAAATGGTGATCGATATTAAGTCATAGATGGTGACTGATCACAGATGGTGATCGATGTTGAGTCACAGATGTTGACTGATCACAGATGGTGATATATTGAGTCACAGATGGTGACTGATCACAGATGGTGATCGATGTTGAGTCACAGATGGTGACTGATCACAGATGGAGATCGATATTTAGTCACAGATGGTGACTGATCACAGATGGAGATCGATATTTAGTCACAGATGGTGACTGATCACAGATGGAGATCGATATTTAGTCACAGATGGTGACTGATCACAGATGGAGATCGATATTTAGTCACAGATGGTGACTGATCACAGATGGAGATCGATATTTAGTCACAGATGGTGACTGATCACAGATGGTGATATATTGAGTCACAGATGGTGACTGATCACAGATGGTGATCGATGTTGAGTCACAGATGGTGACTGATCACAGATGGTGATCGATATTGAGTCTCAGATGGTGACTGATCACAGATGGTGATATATTGAGTCACAGATGGTGACTGATCACAGATGGTGATCGATATTGAGTCACAGATGGTGACTGATCATAAATGGTGATCGATATTAAGTCATAGATGGTGACTGATCACAGATGGTGATCGATGTTGAGTCACAGATGTTGACTGATCACAGATGGTGATATATTGAGTCACAGATGGTGACTGATCACAGATGGTGATCGATATCTAGTCACAGATGGTGACTGATCACAGATGGTAATATATTGCGTCACAGATGGTGACTTGTCACAGATGGTGATATATTGCGTCACAGATGGTGACAAGGCACAGATGGTGACCTTCAGGTGTCACAGACGGTGACAAGGCACAGATGGTGCCCTTAATGTAAATTTTGAGACCAAACGGGGTCTGAAATCATATGTCACAGATGGTGACAGATCGCAGATGGTGATCAAGGCAGGAAATAGGTAATCACGTCCGTAGTCGAACGAGTGGTTATGATTTCAATAGAGCTGTAGTCTGTCTGCCATTATAGATTATGGGAGTAACGGTCGAGGTTGCTGGAGACTCATAGGTATGTAGCTTAAAGGAGAGTTCCGACGGCATTCTTCTTTAATTGTCTAGATGAGACTTGAATTGCTACTTGATGGTTAAGTTAGCAAATAGAGCATGGTCACAGCGGTGACTCATGTTTTCCTTTCGGTGGAAAGGATATGGAATGTTAGAAGGAATCATGGTTGCATGGTTTCCTCAAGCTGATGTGTGTGAGGATAAGATGGTACCTTATCTAATTCTACTTGTGTGCTAGAATAATGTGTGATAGTTGTGTACTTCTTTCCATGTGTGGTGTTGTGTTGAGTTTTGCCTGTTGTCTATAGTTAGACTTTTGAGTGTGGCATGTATTGTGATGCATCCTTCATTGTTGTGGTAATAGAGGGTCTATACTACTTTGATTTTGATTGCAATGACAGGTGATGATGTGTGTGCGGGTCAGGCGGGGCCAGACCTTAGCTTGATTTTGTGTTCCCAGGTTGGGTAGACACTTATTAAGTTGTGATGCATAGGTTCGAGGTGAGTTGAAATGAAGGTTTCATTTTCAATTCTTGTAATGCAAAGGTTGCATTATTGGTGATATGATGCAGATACTGTTGTGATAAAAGAATTCTGGACTCTTTTGTGACCTGTGTATAGTGTTGCAGTCACAGAGTCTTTGTTGGGTAGTGTACGTGGATGAGATTCATGAAATGACTGGGTTACCACCGAGCGGTGTGGTAAAGATTCCTAGTGTTGTGATACTGGGTAGGGTACCTGTATCAATTATTGAGCTAGGTATGTTGTATAGTGAGACAAGAACAGGTTGTTGAGGAATGACAATTTGATGTGGGGATGATTTATACGTACTTTTGGGTTAGTGTGTGTAAATTTCGGGACGAAATTTCTTTAAGGGGCGTGGAATGTGATGCCCCGGAAATTCGTAATTATTTTCCGAGGGATTTCCGGAATTAATTTTATGTTTATTGGACGGTTTCGTGGCTCGTGGATGGAGCGGAAGTGTTTCGGACGAATTTCTATTCGGAAAGTGTGACTTTAGGGGTGGCGCAAAGGTTGACTTTTTATTCGTTGGGATTCTCCGGAAACTTCCTTCACGAAAGTTGTAGAGCGCGTCGATACGAGTTCGTGGACATGCGGAACGCGTAAATCGGAGTTCGTATGAGGAAGTTATGGCTATGGAAAGAAGTTTCCATTTTAGTATATAAGGGAAAAATCAGAATTTTATTTCATTAATTCCACTTTCCCTTTTCGGAAGCCGTTCTTCTCTCTTTCTTCTCTCTCGGTCGACCCCCTTCAGAAACGAAAATATCCTGCTGACCCGACCCGAACCCGGTATTCCGACCCGGTCGGAAGTTGCAGTTCCGGCGACCTCTTCCGGTGAAACCAACCCAGAACGATTCGACTCCTTGCTCCGGTCGTCTCTGTGGTGGTCTCTTACGACGATTCTCAGTCTCGGTGGCAGTTCAAGGCGGCACAGGTTGAAGAAATCGGACCCGACCGGAAATCCCTTTTCCGACGTCGGCAAGGCTCCGAGTTTTCTTGGTTGAGCTCAGAACAACCTCGCCGATCGATCCTTGATGGTTGTTTGGATCGATTCACGTGAAACTTCGATCAACTCAGTTGGGATTACTGTTCACGGCTTGTGAGGTAGTTTTCGATCCCTTAAGCTTGTTTTCTGACTTCGATCCAGTTATGAAAGTTCACAAGCATGCTTAGATGAAGCTTTTTGATGTTGGGAGTTTTGTGAAATAATGAGTTTT